>JAIMZG010000109.1:0-56178 GCA_020466075.1 Colletotrichum coccodes | reverse complement strand
GTGCCGATGGTCTCGCCAGTGCGCCAGGGCAGCCTTCTCCTTCTCCTTGCCGAGGAATCTCTCGAGGCAGATGCCTTAAGGGCACTGCCGCCGTGCTCCTCCTTCTTCAGGTCCGCCAGGCGGCGGGCCTCAGTGTGAATGTCTTGCACTTGTCTGGAGCTCTCAATCTCCCCCTCGTCCCACCCCCGAATCTCAACTCCCCACCCCGAACCGGCCCCGGACCCCCACGCCGTCGACCGCCGCTCCCACCCACCTGCAACCGACCTCGCATCGTTATCCCGTCTCGTTGTCCTCGGCCGTCGAGGATACGGCGGTCTCCGCCTCCTCACATCCAACCAATTGCGGTCCACGCCCGCCTCTCCATCCCGTCTGGATCGTTCGTGGCTAGTGGTATACGTCGTGGCGCACGTCGAGGAAGAATACGTCGACATCCAGGAGGGCGAGTTGGTGTACATTGGCGCGTAAGTCGGTCCGGGGACGGAAAGCGCGTTCTTCTGTGACGTGCCTGGAGACTCGTTGTCCGAGGACGGGTGTTGCAGAACGACCTCGGGGATTGCGGCCTCGGGGGTCGTGGAGCAGTGACGTGCCGGTGAGGGGGGATGTGTTCGGGCGAACAGGCGAGTTCGAGGGACGACTTCCTCGTTGGCAGAGTCGACGGACGCTGTAGCCGTCGTTGTATTTCTCTGCACCGGTTGCACAGCCGGCTCCTGTTTCTACACCTGGCGCAGGGGACCTTGAGGCAGGGCGAACAAGAACTCTCGCCGTCCGCCTCGTCCTCGCTGGTATCCGCGCCATCCGCGTCCGGGAAGATGTCCCAATACACCGAGTCCATCGTGTCGTTGCCCTTGGGTTATTCTTAAACCCTCTAAGCCGAGAACCTATCACCAGTGTTGAAAGAAGAGTGGACGAGACGAGACGGCCAAGTATGTGGGAAATATTCCTCTGCAAAAGCGAGGCGAGACAATCGAACCATGTGATGTCTGGACTTTCTTTCCTACCGTCACGTATGGTGCAAAGTGAGACACGCATGAATAACCAAGCAGTTGGGGTAAGTGGCAACCACGGCCGCATTGGAACGCGCGCCCGTCCGACATTCCCCTGATTTTGCGGGGGACCGGTGAGAAAAGGCGCAGGGCTAGCCGTGGGAATGGCGTGCACTAAAGTTGCATACCAAGCAGCATGTGATTGGAGCGTGCTGCTGTCGCGTATCAGGATGGTACGAGTTTGCACTCCCTGAAATGGGATTCCGCCGAGTTGCTTCAAGCTTTCTGCAGCCTAGGTAGACTCTGTTGGAGCGTTCTGGGCATTTCCCGATGCGTTCGTTAGCGGTAATGTGATCATAGAGTTGGGCGCGAGGAAAAAGACAATGGTTTTCATCCTTCCGACGCAGTCGGTGATGATGATCCGGCAGGACTGACAGTAACGGGAGCAACGCAACAATAAGGATGGCATATTGCAAGTAAGACAACCCCAGGCGATGTCATTTTGATTCCTTTCCCAACGCCGAGCAATGCCGTAACAATACAACCTCCCCTACCCGCAAATTCCCTTGGCAACAGGAAGCCATTAGTCCCAGTACCGAATATCCCCGTCCGCCCCCGCCGACACAAACTTGCTCGTCTCCTGCGGATGCCACGCGACACACGTGACGGCCTGCTCGCCTGCCTTGAGCTTGTGGTACATCTTGCACGTCTTCCAATCCCAGAAGCACACGAACCCTTGAGTGTCGCCGCTGGCCAGAAACTGCCCGTCGGGGCTGATGCTCACGTCGATGGCCGTTCCGGCGTTGTTGTGGCCGCGGTACGACTTCTTGCGGTTCTGCCGGAACTTGTCGTTGGCCCCGTACACAACGATCTGGTTGTCTGACGATTGGAAGGCAACATACTTGCCGCTCGGGTGCGGGGCGGCGCGCGTCATCGGGTACATGTAGGGCTCGGCGATGTACTTGATGGGCACAGGGATGTTGTAGTCCCACGCGCGGAGCGACTTGTCGTCCGAGGTCGTCATGAAGCGGCGGCCTTCGTCGACAAAGGTGATTGTGTTGATGGCTGCGAGATGGTGGTCTATCAATTGTTAGCATGCGAACTGTCGGCCAGAAAAGGGGCAACGTGCCGTATTCTTGCACAATCTCGTTGCCGGCGCGCGTATCCCACTGCACGATCTTCTTATCCGACATGCCAGCCACGAACTCGTGCGCGTGCTCCGCCGACGGGTTGAACCGCACGACATGCGGCGTCTTGCCAGTCGAGAAACGGCTCAGACACGTGCCCGTCTCGGTATCCCACAGCTTGATCTGCCGGTCAAAGCTTGCCGACAAGAACTGCGTGCCCGAGTTGTTGAACGTCGCGTCCGATACCGCCTTGGCGTGGCCCGAGTACGTCCGCAGCAGATCGCGGTTGTGATACACGTCCCAGATCTTGACCGTCGAGTCCGCTGACGCAGACAACAACAAATGCCCCGATCCGGGAAAGAAGCGGAGCGCCGTGACGGCCTTTGTGTGGCTCCGCCACGTATGAATCTGCTTCTTGGGGATGTAGTTCGTGACGCTGCCGGGCTCCTTGCGCAGGTCGACATCGAGGTCCAGCGGCACGTGCATGTACGTCCGGCCCTGGTAGTCCGTCTCCTCGGCGCCGTGGAACGTCGTCGTCTCCTCGCCCATCTCCTCCACCTCCTTCCGCCGTACCAGCGCCGCTTCGGGCGCGCGCAGCACCGTGCCGCTCTCGACGACGTCGTCCTCGTCTGTCACCTCCTCGTACTCCTCGTCGCTCGCCAGCTCCTCGCCCTCGCGCACGACCTCGTACTCGTCCCGCTGGTACCGCGCCCAGGGCCCGACGTACGCGCCGTCGCCCTCGACGATGGTCGCGTCACCCTTCTTCTCGCGCGCCGAGCGTATCCGCGCATTCTCCTCCTTGACCGCGGCACCCGACTGGTATTCGCGCTCCGGGCCGCCTTTCCTTTCGATCGCGCGGTGTTTGCTGCGGAAGGTGTGTTCCGATATGTACGTCTCCTCGGCCATACCCGTGAGAACGTTTTTTGCGCTTCAGCGTCGTCGTCTCGTCTTTAAAGGGGTTCGCGGGGCCGACTTTTGGACGGGCGAGGTCCTCGCCGGTGTAGGGGACGACGGCGTGGTCGGGCTCTGCTTCTTGCCGCACGATGAGCGCATCTTGCGGCGCCATATTCGGCGGATACTCTCCAAAGCCCGACATCGTGAGTGCTATCGTCTGTCGCAAACGGATTGGCGATGTAGGGTTGTTGTGTCACCGCGATATTTCTCTTGTCGCGACTATGCCGGTGCCTGGGTCGCAGCTGCAAAAGCTGGCATCACGTGATCTGATGTCAGGATCGCCCTCCCCTGTACGGAGCACCTGCGGAATCCGACCTTGAAGCTCTCTCCCTGTGGCACCGCACAGGCCGCAACACGGAAACCTTGCGCAGCTCTCGCACCACACACGTATGGCTTTGCCATAAACCTGCGGCTATTATTTCGCACAGTTTGATTACAGTCACGAGTGGGATGCAAAAAGGCTATTGGTGACATTCAAAGATCTGTCATTACTCAATTATCGCAACCCGCCGCTCCCAGGACCAGCCGGCCTGGCAGCAACATCAAAGTAATCAGCTAGGTATTTGTCTTCGCATCGTAACCCGCTCCCCGTCCTGTTGGTTCGTTTCTGTTCGTTCGTGCCGCCTCCGCCGTGATATTTCCTTTCCCGTTCATCATCATCAGAGTCCAAACAGAGGCACCAAACCTCTATAGTAACTCCGGGAGACCCAAGCAATCAGCGCCACGTCACCCAAACCCGCATTCTGGTGTCATGACAATTCTGGCCCCCTACACCATGCCCAGCAGTTGCCCGCCCTATGCCCTCAGATTGTAGCCCCGTAAGTGCATCATCCGAGGATAGAAGCATCGGCGCGTAGTTGGTTCGTTCTTGTCCACATGGCATGGCGCGTATGTACTGGTATCCGTCCCGTTGTCGTGCGCAGGGACAGGGACTCAGCGTTTAAGACGACTCGTCGCGGATGAGGGCGACGATCATGCTGTAGAGGTAGAAGAAGAACATGATCAGATGGAAGCCGAGCTTCACGAACGATTCCTGCGTACGGGTCAGACACGGTTGGTCGTAGCTCGGGAACAGTTGTCCAATACCTTCTTGTGCACGTTCAGCTTGCGGAAGATCTCGGTGGCATCCAGCAAGTGGGTGTTGTCGACAATTCTGTGTCATAGTTAGCCTCCGTTCTGTCAACCGGTCGGACATGGGTGAACGCACTTCTTGATGTTGTAGGCGAGAAGCGGCAGGTTCAGGATCAACGGCACCCAGTATCCGTTAATCAGGAACATGAAGGTGAGGAATCCATGGACGGCGGCTTCGGGGATGATGTAGGTGTTGAGGCGGTTGCAGAGGTCAATGGGGTTGATGTAGTCGCTGCAGAGAGTCCGTGGTTAGCCTCGATCGCAGAATGAGAGCTCATGGGACGACAAGCACGAGCGGCCTGCAGCAGAATTGCCAAGCGGACAGCCCGTCCGAGCACAACGAAGCTGGCGCGCGCTGCGCTGTAGGTCGGGAGGACGCGTCCTGGGCAGAACGGACCAAGGAATAGGGAGGGAAAACATACCATTCCAGATCGCTGTACATGATGGTGAAGAAGACCTGCAGGAACAGGTTGACGGCGTTTATCAGCACCGCGAAGAGGAATAACCACGCCTCGCCGGACATTTTGACGGTGGTGGCAGCGAGCTGCGCGAATTCGATATAATGAGGTGGTGGCGAGTGTGAGAGTTGCGACGGCAGCACAGGTCAGGTACTGATTGCTATTGCTGTTGTCGGTCGACGAATTTGAGCTCGCGAGGCTGCTTGGAACTTGGTGTGCGGTGCAGGCGGGTGGAATGTTTCGACGTCACTGGGGTGATGCAAGGTTGCAGGAGGGATGGAGGGATGTATGTGCTAGCTTTCTGTCAGACAGCTGCGCAATGTTGCTGTGTTGTGGTTGTAGAGTTAGAGCAAGACGACACGTGTAGGAAGTTCGACGGGTACCGGAGATACCTCAGGAAGGGTGGGAGGAGGGAGAAAGAGGTGTGGTGATGTCGAGTCGTGGTTACAGACCGGTGCGAGAGGCTCGTTGGTTCTTGGGGTAGCGAACCGGGTCGTGGAAAATCGGGAGGGTGGGTTACGGGGCTTTAACCTCTGATGATGAAAGAGGCTCGATGCCTTGCTCCAGTGCCCGGCCTCCCGCCTGTCTGGTCTGGCTGGTTCTCCTCCTCCCGCCATTCAGCGCCAGCGCCGTCGCACTCGTTCGCCCCCGAGTCCTCAGTTGGTCTCCTCCACTCCCCGTCCCTGCCAGCGCTGTCTGGCCAGTAAGGCGCTGTCACCAAGGTCCTGCAGGACCCTGAAGGGCTTAGTGCCAGTCTGTGTTCCCACCCCAAGACCTGCACCTCACAGGCGCCCGGGGTACGTACCCTTCGACAAACCCATGGCGCCCCATCATCCTCAGCAAGATTTTTATCGCGCTCCGACCGGCGAATCCCATCATGGTTTTCTTCCCAGGTTCAATCGATCAGTGGAAATCCAGACCCATTACCTCAGCCACACAGCGCAGTTGATGGCTCATGCGTGAGGGGGAACAAACAGAACCCGCTCGTGGGCTTTTCGTTCAGGGGATCCTCGATGCTGGAACCCAGCTGTTGGGCCGCTATTGAGGCTCGTTCAGTGGCTTTGTAGCGAAACCGGCGGGGGGCGGTATCGCATTCTTGTCGCCGGGTGGCTGGGAGGCTGGAACCCCGACCTCAACGACTGTGTAGCCTGGCTTCCGTGTCAGCAGTCAAGTACAAATGGTTAGTTCACCATATCTGTGCATCACATGTGAATTGCTCTGCAAGTTGCGTCCAGCAACGAAACCAAAAGAGCTAGAAGTCGGCTTTCTGGGACATGTAGAACACTCAATGGATGCGTGGGGTGAGTGATGACTGGATGACGAAGCTCAGTCATGAGCACATGTCGGCATGACGGAGATTCGGGATGCCCCTGGCTCTTGCGCGCTCGCATTTGCTCATGACAGCTGTCGTCTCCATCTGCAAGGGACAGGGACCCCTCTAGCCAACGCGGTAATGCCCTCCTCAAGCAACATTGTTCACTTAGCCGCCGCCCCACGATATCTGGCTTCCATGTTTCGATATTTGACGAACTGTATCTTCACTGACATCGGCCTTAGTGTCGTGGTCATTTTCCCCTCGTGCTCGAGCAATGCCAGCTCATAAATCGACTTCAACCCCCCATGCGCTCGCCGTGTAAACCCACACCCGCCAGTTTAAGCACAACTCAACGCCTCTGCTGCTCGCTCATGCCCTATTTAATGCTAATGTGGTCGTTTTTTATGCGGCGGTGCCGTTCGTCTCGCCGTTGGTACCAGGCATCGGGATCTTGCCGCCCGGCGAGTTGGCAGTTCTGGCCGTCAGAACCTCGACTCCGTCCTCCGTCACGAGAAGGGTGTGCTCTGCGATTTGTGTCAGTCAGTCGTCCTTTAGAGGAAAGGGGCCACCCACCAAACTGCGCAGTCTTCTTGCCGTCGATCGTCGTGCTGGTCCAGTTGTCGGGCCAGGTGACATCGCGGTACTTGCCGAGGGCAATCATGGGCTCGATGGTGAAGGTCATGCCGGGCTTGCACTCTCCGACCGTCTTGTTCTTGGCGTAGTGAGGGACGTTAGGAGGGCAGTGGAACAGCGAGTTGATGCCGTGGCCGCAGTACGTGCGGATGACGCTACAGTTCCTCTCCTTGGCGATCTTCTCGATGATGTTGCCGAACTCGCGGATGAGCGTGCCGGGTTTGACAGCGGCGATGGCGGCGTCGAGGCAGTCGCGCGCAGCCTCCACAACTCTGACGGAGTCGGGATCAGCCTTGGCGCGGTCGCCGACGTAGTAGGTCTCGTTGAGGTCACCGTGGTAGCCTTCAAAGTAAAGCGTGACGTCGACGTTGAGGATGTCGCCGTCCAGGAGGACGCGTTGATCGGGGATGCCGTGGCAAATGACCTCGTTGAGCGATGTGCACACGGACTTGGGGAAGTGGTTGTAGTTCAGGGGAGAGGGGTAGGCCTGCGTGTAGCTCGTCAGCTCCTTGCTAATCCTCGTCCAGCGCACCTTCTCGCGCATGGCGAACTCACATTGCGCTCTATACAGGCGTTGTGAACAATCTCGTCGATGTGATCGGTCGTGATGCCGGGCTTGATCGCCGCGGCGGCAATGTCGAGAACCTCACGCGCCAGGCGACAAACCTTGCGCATGCCGGCAATACCCTTGGCATCGAGGATGTCGACCTTGTTCCGGTTCAGAATGCTCCTCGGGTATTTGGGAATGCCATCTTTCCACCAGTCTGGATGGGGAATGTGCTTCGGGACAGTACGGCGCTCGGAAAGAGGGTAGACAGGTCGAAGAGGGCCGGTAAACGGGTATGTCGGGAACGGGTTAAAGACACCTGTCTCTGGATCTGGTTTAGAGACGACCTTGGGCGGGAGAACGTGGTGTAAAATACTTGTTTCAGTCTTATGCATCGACTTATGGTTGCCCTGCGAGGGAGAGTCAGTAGCTGTCGCGATCTCGTCGTCACCGTAGCGCGGTGGTGTCGTTGTTGCTTACCCAGTTCTTCTTGAAACAGTCTTGAGAGCAGAAGTAGCTATCCTTCACACCCAACTTCAAGCAGGTCGGGCACTGAAGAGACCCGGCATCGTTCGGGCAGTCGACGCCGAGACACTTCTTCTTCGCAGGAGGTTCCGTCATGGTGGTAGTTGTCTTGGAGGGGTAGGATGAGTACGAGGGAGGGGGGCGGTTCGTGTATTGCGGTCGAGGCTGAGAAAGACCGTGAATTGCTCGACTCCAAGAAGTGAATGGGATGAAAGACCCCGGAAGAAAGAAGCAGGGTTAAGATGGACGAGGCGACGAGGTAGCTCGGGACACACGCCCTAAAATTGACAATTCGGCTGCGGCAAAAGTGACCTGACAGAGAGGAATAAATATTTCCAGTTGGAGGCTGTGATAGGCGCTTTGGCGCGGTGCTCCCCGCTGCGACACCAACCCGACCGACTGTGGACTTTTTAAGCGGGCGGCTTAAGAGCCGATGTGCTGATAAGATAAGAAAAACAGGCAAGTATATCGATAAGGCGATGCCTTCCGATAACGATAAGGCAAGAGGTCTTTGTAAGCGACAGCGCAACCGGATTGCCAGGGTCCTGAAAGCAAAAGGATGCAAGAAACCTGAACAAAGAAAGTCTATCTCTGCATCGGAGCTTCCTTTGTCGGAGCTTCCGGGGAATACCCGCGAGCCGAAGACCACCGAGCGTGCACCGGCCGACGTGCGCCGCTCTGCGCTCTATGCGCAAAAATCACTGACACCTGCTTCGCCCTCTCATCCGGCCGAGTTGACCCGCTAAAGATCGAATCATCATGCGAAACGGGGTTCTCTCGCGCCACTGCGTAAATCTTTTCTCGGGTTTCTTCAAGCGGCAATCGTAAACGATTTGAGGAAGAGGGATAGTTATTTTTCTTGGCTCAAGCAACACTATGGCCAAAAACCAAAAAGTTGTCGTGGTTGGCGCCGGCCCCGTCGGCTCGTTGGCTGCGCTCTATGCAGCCCAGCGCGGGTACGATGTTGAGATTTACGAGTTGAGAGCCGGTGAGTCGCGTGCTGCTTCTGATTCCCTTTCTCAAGTCTCATTTTCCCGTTTTGGGTCGGGCGACCGTTGGAAGACCGCGGATCTCATGGATCCCACCCCAAGATGCCCCACCAAACGTGCTGCACCCCAAGTCAGCGAGGCGAGATCCATTGGTGAATGCGATTGTAGCGTTGTTTCGGCCGAGCAGCGTATGGTTTTGGCAATTACGGTGGTGATTTAAGGAGTTTCGAACAATTGCCGGAGGCGACTCACTCAAGACTCACTGGAACAAGGACTGACACCATGCAGACCTGCGAGATCCCTCAACCACGCTCTTGAACTTCACTCGGTCCATCAACCTAGCGCTGTCGGAGCGCGGTATCAACGCCATGCGCAATGCTGGCCAACCAAAGTTACTGGAACATGTCTTTGGCGCCACTATTCCCATGCGGGGACGCATGATCCACGGCAGAAACCCGAAAGGTGATCTGTATGAAGCGGCTCAGGACTACGATGTTCACGGCAGGGTGAGCCCATCCCCGAATCTGCATCAAAGATGCATGCTCTGTACTGACTATCGGCCTAGGCCATCTATGCCGTGGACCGTGCCGGCTTGAACAAGCGCATGCTCGATATTCTCGAGGAGATGCCAAATGTCAGGTTCTTCTTCAGCCACAAGCTCACCGGCGCCGACTTCAAAAGATGTAAGGCTTGGTTCGAGGTCATGACCTCCGAGTCAGCAACCGGCCGTGCCAGGGAGATTGAAATCGACTTTGACTTCATGATTGGCGCCGACGGCGCTCATTCGGCCGTCAGGTATCACATGATGAAGTTTGCTCAGATGAACTACACGCAGGAATATATCGACACGCTGTGGTGCGAGTTCCAGATCAAACCCGCGAACCCTCCTTCAGTGAACGGCAAGGGCCCCCAATTCAGAATCTCGCCAAACCACCTCCACATCTGGCCCGGCAGGGACTTCATGTTCATTGCTATCCCCAGCGATGTGAGTATTCTAATTCATGTGCCGCCTGCGTTCCGTCAAGCTGACAGTCAACAGGACGGATCCTTCACATGCACGCTCTTCTTGCCCAACGAGCAAACCGTGGCGCTGGAGAATGACCCGTCGAGCTACCCGCCTTCTTCGACAAGCACTTCCCTGGTGTCACAAATCTCATCCCGGCAGAGGACCTGATTGCCTCGTTCAAGCAAAACCCGCACCTGCCTCTGATCAGCATCAAGTGCAGCCCACACCACTACGATGCCTCCGCTGTCCTCCTCGGCGATTCCGCCCACGCCATGGTCCCCTTCTACGGCCAAGGCATGAACGCGGGCCTGGAAGACGTCCGAGTTCTCTTCTCCATCCTGGACAAGCACTGCCGTATGGGCGAGGCCAACGACCCGACCGGAGATGCCGACACCTCCGCGGCGGCAGCCTACCAGAGAGGCGCCGCGCTGGCCGAGTACACGGCAAACCGAGTCCCCGATGCCCACTCCATCAACGACCTCGCACTTCAGAACTACGTCGAGATGCGCGCCTCGGTCCTGTCGCCCCGCTACCGCCTCCGCAAGTGGCTCGAGGAGACAATGTCTGTCTACCTGCCCGGGCTCGGCTGGCAGACAAAGTACTCCCGCGTCAGCTTCGGAAATGAGCGGTACTCGGAGGTCGTCGCCAAGAGCGACCATCAGGGGCAGGTGCTGATGAAGACATTTGAAGCGCTCGTGTGCAGCCCGTTGGTTGTCGGGGCCGTGTTTTTGTGGTGGAAGCGGCCGCACGCGGTTGTGAGCGTCGTCCAGGGGCTTTTGCGGACTTTGTTGCGGGCAACGGAGCGCGTTTGAGGTTTTAGTGACGATTTGGATACCAATTCATATATGTGTAATCTACAGATACAAAACATAACAAAACGCTCCTTCCGAAGGCTCCGATTCACTAGCATTGCCGGGTTTTGTTCAGCAAGTCCGTGCTCTATCAAGTGTTGCGGCAGGAAGGACGAAATATTTTTTCCTTCTGGTTTGCTCGAAAGCTTCAACTAGGATTGTTGGCCTCGTCGCCAGTGTATCTTCTCGGGCACGCGGGTGAGAGATGAACAGAGACAACGTCGGGGGTTGCACTTTCTGTATCTCTCTCGTTGCCTCTGTTCCTCTAGCCTCCTATTTTCCCGCCATTATGATCGTCACTAGCCCCTTTGTTGTCTGGGTTATGCTGAACACTAGGACGCTTGGAGGACGACAGGGGCAAGGAAGGGGGGTTCATGAAATACCAAACTATCCGGCCATCTGCCCCATTCATTTGTAGAGAGATTGGGGGGAGCTCGAGTGTCTTTCATCGCCGGCTTGTTCAACTCAGCACAGAAAGTGGGAGGGGCTAAGTAGAGAAGCGATTTGCGACAGGATCCGAAGTTCAGAAAGGAAAAAGGTTTTGGAGCATGAAAAACGTTCCCGCCGCAAGCATATGAACCCTTGCAAATCTGTTCTTCTGACAGATGTTGATAATAGCTAGAATCCAATGTCGGCTTAATCTGAGTGAATTTGAGCGATATGTGAGGATCTTGAGTTGTACCCAGGCGTATGACGCCCAACTGAAGGCTTCCTGATGTATGTGGAGTCCGTCAAAAGAAAGCCGCATATCCAAACAACGAGTGCGGAATTGAGCACTGTCACCTTTGATAAATTATCCGTATTCCAGTGCAAACAGTACTACATCGAGTACCTTGTACAGCGATGACCAATTTCCCTCCCTTACTGAGGCCGTTGTATCTGACCCTCAAATCTATCTGCGCAATCTCTTTCTTGTCCTCTATCAAACGATATATCCGATGCCAAGTTTTGGCTAATCTGCTACCGCCATTAGTTGGCGGCCAAGAAAATACCTTCTCACAGAACGCCACTTGCTTCAGCTTCTTTTCCAGTTTAGATTGTATCTTATAGCTTGTTTCCGTAGTCAAACTCTGTGCGGAGTTGGCGTAGAGGAACAGGGGTTGCACTTTAGTAGTACTAATGCGTCGATGACTGCATGTCGGCGGCGCCCCAACGGCTTCTTCTTGCGCACCTAGCTTTGACGGACGCCAATGCCGATGGCGTATATCTTTGCGCCTGGGTTGAGCTCTAATTGTACCGAGTGAGCTGCTGAGCTTCTGAATTTGGGCACTGCGACCAGCAGTGCTAACAAAACGCGAGACCTGAGTAAGTTGGCATTCACGTTCTTCTAGAGTGTCCCCGGATTCGAATGTGGATGTTCATCAGTGCGAGCCTGGTTGGTAAATTGTACTGATAAAAGGCACAGGCGGCTCTTTTCCTCCTATCAGAGTAGGTCGATATCAATATGATAGATCACAGGCCCACCCATCTTAATAGCTGTCACGAGGAAGTGCAGTGTGGCCGGTCTTGCAAATCAAATCATAAGCAAGCCCTGCTCTGTACGGCCACTTCGCATCCGGCCACTTCGAGTGCCGACTTTCCACCAAGGCTCTGGTGTGGCTGTACATCCAAGACTAGCAGCATGTCACATCATGTTCGAAGAACGGTCGTTGACCGGGTCAGCCAACGAGACCCTAGTACGGTCGTGGTGTTGTGGAGATCCCCCGCATCCCGCATCCCGCGTTGTCGCCTCGAGGGCAAGAAGCTCAATGTTCCCCGCGATTGTGGAGCTCCGGTCCCCGAGCACGACCGGGTTAAACTAGCTTGCGGTCGTCTCGAGGGAACGCATGACGAACTGTCGCGTGTGTGAGTGGTACGTTCGATAAGTTGCGAATCGAACATGACGTTGGAAGCCGAAAGTTTCTTAGCTTTAAAGGCGAATGAACCCTAGGTCAATGGACTGCTGTTGGAGTCAGCCTATACGAAGATCGAAACGAATCAACCCCTTTCAAGCACCTTGTTCCTGTCTCGGACCTTTTTGTTCTTCATTTTCGAGCTCTGCAAAACACCAAACCAACCAAAATTGACATCATGTCTTCTGCAGCGGTTGAGGCGGGCTCAGCCGCAGCAAACTCAAACACCGTCAACGTCCAACCCATCTTGACGCTCTCTGGAAAAGTAATCGCAGGTAAGGCCGAGCCCCAACCGTATGCAAATCATTGTTGATATTGACACTATCAGTCACCGGCGCAAACCGCGGCATCGGCCTCGGCGTCGCGGAATGCTGCCTCCTCAACAGCGCGGCCAAGGTCTACTCGATCGACCTCGCGGAACCCGGTGAAGAGTTCGCCGCCGCGTCGAAGCAGTTTCCCGGTCGCCTTTTTGCGATTACCGCAAACGTCACCGACGAAGCGAGCATAACGGCCGCTATCGACAAGATTGTTGAGGAGTCGGGCGCGATCCACGGCGTCGTCTGCAATGCCGGCCGGACAAACCACAAGGCCGCTCTTGACTTTTCAAAAGAGGAGATTGAGACGCTGTTTGGTGTCAATGTATGCCACTGATGCTTTCCTGTCAAGGGATCGTGATGACGCTGACTGCCGTAGCTCTTTGGCGCCTTCTACACAGCCAGAGCTGCCGCGAGAGCATTCATCAAGTTGAACATCAAGGGTTCCGTCGTTTTCACTGCCTCCATGGCATCATACCGTCCTAACAAGGTGAGATGAGCCTCCTCAAAACACAGACACGGTTTTTCTCACCCCCACCCCCGCAGCGCGTACCGTCGGCACCGTATGGAGCATCCAAGGCCGCCGTTCGCAACATGGCCCACACGCTCGCCATGGAATGGGCCAAGCACGGCATCCGTGTCAACAGCGTGTCTCCCGGCCTCGTGCGCACCGCCATGACATACTGGGTGCCGCAGCAGCCGGACTGGGAGCAGCAACTCAAGTACTACGGCGGCATGCCACGGTTGGCGGAGGTGCAGGAGCTCGGGGGCGCTTACGTCTATCTCCTGAGCGACGCGGCGAGCTACACCACCTCGATCGATATTCCCGTCAATGGTGTCATTGGAAGTAAGTCGAGTACATACTTGACCGTGTGTAATGCTCGCTGACTCTCTCCCAGTCTGTTAAAGAGTGATGCAAAAGTTTACATCAAAGAACAGAATAAAAGCGGGGAACAGTTCGGGGCCATTCACGATCAGAACGAATAGCAAATAATATCACGATCGCAATTTCGCACTCCAAACACCTCATCTGAGCAGGAACGTTGCATGTTCCTCACGGTAATCCGAGCCTCGGCCGAAAGGGTTTGTACCGTGACATTCGGGCCCGGCCGACTTTCGGATTACCCTTTTCGGCCGTGCCTGCAGCGCTCGCGTGCGGTGATGGTTGATTGCGAAGAGCAGGGTGTCATGGAACTGCCTTTCGGAGCTTTCACGCTACCCAGTATCAGTCCGTGCCTCCGAGCCTCAGGGGTTCTGTTTGATTTATGACCTTCCTCAAACATCGCTGAGCCCTACGAAGACTTGAGCCAAAGGAGAGGTTGCAACTTGCGAGGATGAGCCTGATTCAACGACCCGAGCGTGGGGGTTTGCCGCAATCAACAAAATGCAACGATGATATCGGCTCGTGTCTCCCTTGGCATTCCCAGACCCGTCCCGATGCGACTGTACCAGTCATGTCAATGTCGCCGAAGCCTGGTTCTGATTGACTCGCCCGTGACACCCCGGAAGCGAACACACAGGGGATAGAACACGTGCGACATCGGATCACGGCCTTTTGAGCCGCAATCTTCGGCCGAAGATCATTTCTAACGGCATTCGCCAGACGGGGGCTCAATACAATGATTGCCGTGCAACCCATGAGTGGGTGCTGTCTTACTCGCGGGCGCGAGCCCGAATTGAGCTTGACGTGCTTCTCGGTGATACTTTCAAACTTCGCCGAGGAACAGGTTAGTATAGCCCCCCCCCATGATGCGCTGGCATTGCTGCTAGCGACAGCCTGGGCGGATTCTTGCTCCGATAATCGAAATGTTAAAATTCCAGCAGTGGAGATTTCTTGAACAACAACCGCGCGCGACGCTCCATTCTTCGGATCGCTGGACCCTCCCCCAAGAAGATGAGACGGTTTTTCGCCATGACCCGCCAAAAACCCCCCGGGGAGATAACTCGGATGGTGGCCAAACCCATCTGGCGCAGCTCTTGAGGGATCAAGGGGGAAGCATTTTGCATCCGCGCCAAGCTTGCGGTCGACAACAGACCCATCACTCTAATCCAGCGCTGGCCCACTCTCTCCTACAAACGAGAACCTAATTTCGTCTTTCCGGGCAGCGCCTGCGCTTCCCGTTCGTCCAAACTCTCTAGGAGAATATCCACCGCGGCGGAGTTTACGTTACATTTAGACAGAAACTGCGCATAAATCGAGCCAGTGCCAAAGAAGAAACATTACCGACACGCCGCACCAAGCGACGCGCTGTCAGCCGCCCGTCCCGGAGTCTTGGGCCGAGCCAAGCCTCGGAGCACCGGAGACGGCTTCGAACAACCTGCTGTCTCTGGCAGGTCTTTGACAGATCTTGGCGTCTCGCAATTTTGGTTATCTGTGAGGAGTTCTGTTTACTGTGGTCGAGGCTCTTCAACGGCTCGGGAATTTTTCCCGGACGGGACGTCCATCACCGTATCGACGTCTGGTTCTCCTCCTCGTGGGTTCGCTTTTGTTAGACAACGAGCCGATACGCAGGTGATCAGACGCTGGTGGTGGGAATACCCTTGACGTCTCCGACATGTGAGGGCTAGATTCGTCCCGTTTAGGCAAGTCGAGACCCTCGCGTGTGGCTCGTTTCCCTCCGGGCCCTTGGTGCCCAGCACCTCGAAGAATTAGTCAGTATGACCAAGGGCGCCCCCATGGAGAGAACTGCCTCAGCCAAGGAATCCAGGCAGCTGGGAGCCATCATATTGATTAGATTAGATCGTGTTTGGCCAGTCGGCGGGCTTGCTTCATCTTTTGTCGACTCATGCAGCAGGGGAGGCCCCGGCTCTCGAGTGGGAAGTTGACTCGACCAAGACCCGATTGTGTTTTTGTTTTCTCGAGACTTGAGATGAACCAGGTACCTGCTGTCCTTGAAGCCCATGCGGCCCAACCTTGAGGCCGCCGGGGATAGAATGCCCCGACAAGGGAGGGCGTTGAAGTGGACGGGAAGCATATCGTGAGAGGGGGCGTGTAAGCGGACCCCGAGCGAGCGGAGGCAAACGTATAAGTCTGTTGATCTCGTCGTGCCCAACTCGGCGGTTTCCTGTTTTTTTGCTTGGCAAGGACCGTCACTCTTTCCTCAACCAGTCACTCTTTTCCAAAAACCTTTGCAGCACAATCAGCAATGCGTTCGCTCACTATTGCCACGCAGTTCCTCGCCGCCGCTATGGCGGCCGAGCCCTGGAACAACGAGGTCGACACCGGATTCGAGATCTACCTCGCCAGCACCAACTACACGGAGGGCACTCAGCCCCTGCTCAAGGACATCCGCGCCATCCCCGACTTCGACTTCGCCGCCCGCCAGAAGCTCGACAACCAGAAGTACTCCTTCTACCGCACCGGCACCGCCGGCGAGTTCAGCTACCGCCACAACCTCGACGTTTGGCAAAAGGTCCAGCTCCGCTCCAAGCACCTGAGCGACGTGACCAAGCTGAACGAGACCATGGGCACCACCATCCTGGGCTACAACTTCAGCGCCCCCGTCTTCATCGCCCCGGCCGCCCGCGCCGTCTACGGAGACGAGGCCGCCGAGCTGAACCTCGTCCGCGCCGCCGGCAACGAGAACATCCTGTACATCCCGTCCATGTACGCCTCCAAGTCCATCGAGGAGATCGCCACCGGCAAGGCAACGGCACCCTCAACGGGCCCCAGGTCATCTTCCAGCAGATCTACACCAACGCCAACCTTTCCGTCACCTGGGAGAACATCCGCCGTGCCGAGCGGACCGGTGCCAAGGCCATCGTATGGACCATCGACGCCCCCGGTGACTCCGTCCGCCACCGCGCTGCCCGTTACGACACCACCAACGCCAACTCGGTCTCTTCTGCCCTCACCTGGGACATTTACGACCAGATGAAGAACCACACCACCCTGCCCATTATCCTCAAGGGCATCACCACCGCCGAGGAGGCCCTCCTCGCCGTCGAGAAGGGCGCCAAGGCCATCTACATCTCCAACCACGGCGGCCGTCAGCTCGACCACACCCCCGGCCCTCTCGAGATCGCCTACGAGATCTACCGCAACGCCCCCGAGGTGTTCCAGAAGGTTGATGTCATCGCCGACAGCGGTGTCCGCTACGGCAATGACGTCCTGAAGCTGCTTGCCCTCGGCGTCAAGGCCGTCGGCATGGGCCGTCCTTTCATGTATGCCAACTGCTACGGCCTCGAGGGTGTCACCAAGGCCATCAACATCATCAAGACTGAGATCGTCCGCGATGGTGCCCAGATGGGTGTCACCGATGTGCACAACATCAGCAAGAGCTTTGTGAGTTTTATCAATCGCACAGTCAATCGAATGCCGTGAAGCTAAACTCTCACACACAGCTCAACACCCGCCAGCTCGAGCAGAACGTCTACCTTTTCGACCAGCAGTAAATGCAGTGCGCTACGCACGACACGATGCCAAAGATTACATGGGTTGGGAGGTCAAACTGCATGCGGCACTGCTGCGGACAGAAAGGCGTTGCTCTCTGGATTGGGGTTCGCATTTAGGACTCGCCTTTAAGAGTCATTCTTCCCGTCCATACTTGATCATACATGTACATAGCACTAAAGCGTCATGATCGAATCGTTTCTGTTTTCCCTCATAAAGCCTCCGCATTTCGACAAGAGTTGCCAAGCTTGAAACGATGTTTTGAAATACTTCGGAATTAAGGCGGCTGTATACTTCAAACAGGGGTGGGAAGAGTACGCATTGAGCCCAGGGCTTGTGACGGCTCCGCGTCGGACTTCGACCCCGCCACCGCTTGCCTCCGGCAATACCGAAGTTTGCCCCGTGCCGTGATAGCCCGTCTAAACAGGGACTTGTAGCCGACTTCCACTCGGGAATTGTGTGTCTGTAGTAGACTACGTCGGGTACGTCCCCCTGTCAGGGCCGAAATATCCCCTCCGAGGAATCGGAAGGATTCCAACCTGAGATCCATCGACCCCGGCACCGCTGACTGTATTCCCCCACCATTTCAGGGCAATGGGGTTGTATCCAACAGCGAAGAACATGACAAGCGCTGAAACAGCAACTCCCGCGGTCAGTGCCGCGGACAAAACGTAGTTGTACTTTTCCCACCAGGCCAGTCGGTGCCGGGGAAGCCAGTACATGAAGATGTACCCGAGGATGAAACCGGGTGTCTTGTACGAAAGGTTAGACGGCGCCCAGTGCTGAATGCCTTGAATGACGAGGACCGGGTTTAGCCAGAGAAGAGAGGCTACAAAGGGGAAAACAGTCTTGTCCAGGCGGGCGAAGGTCTTTGGGCTCAGCTTTTGTCGCAAGCTCTCTCGTACTCCGGGGAGGTACCTAGGCCCGTAGCCTTGGCCGACCAGGAAGACGATGGCGATGACAGTTCCCACGAGGAAGCACCCTGATGTTGTCGTTAGTGGAGGTCAAGAACGCGAATCGAAAGTTGCGACTTGCACTTTAGGATAGGATAGAAGGACACAAACATGCGCTCCGAGCCGAGCAGACCCCACATCAGCGAATTTGTATAAAGAGGCGCTCCATCATTGGCACACGTGAACCTGCTAGGTTGAGTCGGGGTGCACAGCCCCTTGACGTTTTCCAAGATGAAGTTCTGCGTAGCAACGGCGATAAAGCAAGTGATGACGATGGTGCCGATCTGGCTTCGGAAAACGGCCCGCGGTGCGATTTTGGTGTAATGGGCCATCTTCTGGTCCTGGACGTAGTTGTCTCCATAGCCAGCGAGCGCCCAGGAACCCAAAGTCTGAGAGAACAGGAAAGCGTTTGTGTTGCCTGGGAGGAGGTAGCCTGTGATTACCTGGATCAGGGCTCCGAGTCCGAGGTTCGTCCCCGTCGTCGCGGAGAGGAACGAAAGCGGGACTGCGAAGACGAGGTTGATGCCGATCATGAGGAACACCAGCCACACCGGAGTGTCTAGCGGATAGATGTTGAGGAAGATGACCGAAACGACGATGGCGCCGACTAGGATCACCAGAAACCACCAGTCGGGGACCTCTCCGTAGTGTGCCATGAGCCGGCTGTGGACGTCCATGGCCCCTTCGTAGTTGCCCTTTCCGTGACGCAGTCCTTTGTAGAAGTCGACGTATGCTGCTGATATTGTCTTCCATTGGTTTCTGCAACCCGAGTTAGCCATCGTCACCGAAGGGTTCCGGTTGAGTATTTGAATTACCCCATGATGTACAGAAAGTAAACGGGGTAGAAGCAGTAGTTGGCACCGACAGTCAGGAGATACCCAGCCGAGTAGAACGGAGGCGAGTATTCCTGGTAAAGTGTCTCGTTGAGTTGGTTGTTGACAACCACCTTTTGCACCACGTAAGGGGTGCCATCATTGGCGAATGGGGACGACGAGTTGATAGGGAGGTACGCCGTGTTGTACATGTTTGTGTAATAAATCCCAAGAATAATGGCCCCGCCCAGGATAGCACCGCAGTACATGGTGCACGTTGCGAAGAATGGCTGGGCCAGGGCGGCGTAAGACGATGTGGCGACGTTCCAGTCAAACGTCGTGATGGGATTGAACAAGCCAAGCCCTAGCGAAGAGCCCGTGATGATGGCCAGAGTCACGTTCTCTGGAGAGATCCAGGTCATCCAGTTAAAAGTCGCCAAGGCCGTGAAAAGGTAGCCGGGGAACCAGTAGTAGAAGAACATGCAAATGGTGCATATGTAGAAGAACTTGTACCGCGAGATAGTCCAACCGTTGATGTTTTCCCTCGGTTCGGGGCGGGTAAGCGCTCGGTTCATGGCGATGGTCGGCAGGATTGTTGGCCAGAGGGCCTTGACCGGGTAGACACTGAATCGTCGAAGGTACCCGGCAAAACCCATGCCCATGAGTTGCACGAAGAGCGTCAGCATAAGCTGGTAGCCGAAGTTGACAAAGTCAAGACCGTAGTAGACCGGCGACTTCTGCACCAGGATCATGCCATAGCTGTTGGTGGTGTAGATAGCAATGTTGTAGGTGATGGTTGCAAACATTTGCTCCTTGAAGTTCCAAGGGCCTGGGTTGAGAGAGTGACGGCTGCCGAAAACAGTGACACCCCAGTCGGGGAGGACAAACTCGAGAAACTTTGCGCATGGGAATAGCAAGATCTGGATGACCTGGCCGCTCAAGGCTTCACCGCCAACGTGTTAGCCGCTACAAGTGGCAAGTACATAATCATCGCGAGCTCGTGGGTTGCGAACTCACTGATAGACGGGAACCTTGAATTGAAAAAGGTAGAGATGAAAGTGCCGATGATGGCCCAGCCGATACCTAAGAAGTATGCGCGGAAAGTCTCGATGGGCACGCTCTGATCATCCATGATCTCGGCCACGGCGCGAACCCCGGGGTAGGGCGACGAGTACCGGATCATGACGGCGTCGATCCGGAGGTCGCGGTCGTAGTGCTCTCCATAGGCTTTCGGGCCTTGGAGCAGTTTCTTCATGCGCTCCCTCATGTCGGAGGGGAAGTTCCAGTCGTCCTTGAAGAACTCCACAGACTCCTCGACGATTTCGAGGGCCTCCTCCTCGCTCATCTCATTGATCTTCCCCAGTATGTACTCTCCCTCGCCATTGGGAGCCAGCTCTTCGAGCTTCTCATGCGAGATCTGATCCGAGATCTTTTGCTCTGGGTTGTGGTTTACACGTGCGGGGACCTTTTCGATGTCCTCTTCCCGGGCCGGGATCGGCTCATCCCCGACGGTTTCCACTTTTCCGGACATTGTTGCCAGAGGACTTCACGCCGTTTATTGCCGGGTCCGGGAAAAGCTGCAAGTGAAGCAAGACCACGAAAACGCCTGGGAGACAAGATCAGGAATCATGCTGAAGTGTTGGGCAAAACACAAAGGATATATACCATCGTCTCCCTCTCCAGACTTAAAGTTGTGTGGCGGGCGGAAGGCGGGGGAGTCGGGTCTCGGCCCAGCTATCGGGCGAGGAAGGTCGTCCGACATGGGGGGGGAAAATGCATCTCTAAACACAAGTGTCGCATTTCCTCACGGGCTTCCCTCCTCGACCGTCCAACAACGTTGCATTTCGCCGGTTCAACGTTGCGCTATCACGCCGTCTAACAGAAGTTCTGTGATCGTCCCATATCCGTATCGACCCCGCATGCTCTTCCGGTTCCCCCAACCCCTGGCCTCTGCCTATCTGCCAGACGTGGCCTGCGGGGTGCATGCGTCGCGAGGATCTGCGCCCCCGTAGTGCGCTATCAACCAGCGTTGAGCCAACGGCAGTTGATCCTTTTGCCACGGCAAAATGCGACCACAGCCGACAAGGGACACCGAGTGACGGGGGATGGAGGGGTCGAAAGGTCGGATAGTTGCGGAGATAAGATTGGCCTTCGACATCTTACGGCCATCCTCCGATGCTTTGGCCATGGGACAGATCGCGTGTCTCCTGCGTTTCGTCCTCAACTTTCGGCCAGTGTTGATTTTTGTTCCTCAACATACCTGGGTGCTGCTGTGCGGCCAACCAACCGGTGTTGCTCGAAGTACATGTGGAAGTCTCCAGCCGGTTGGCAACATTGACTGGACGAGTAAAATTCACTTTTTTTCCATCTCTGCCACGTGGTGGTACGGAAACCCGACGTCTCTTGCAATTCCAACCACCAATATCACACGCGCGCACCGTCGGCGTCCTGAGAGTTCAGTTAGCTTCGTGGTCTAGGTTCTTTCTGGGTCCGCAAAGGGCATGTCGTGCGCACCTTGATTAGCGGATTCATACCCGGAACAAGTGTCTCCTCGACGGAAATTCGTCTACTAGCCCATAAGACACTTGCCAGACGACGTATATCAGGACATGGCTTTCCCGGCTGGTTTTAAACTTCAGGTGACTGATCGTACGACGGCCACAAGAACCTGCGCGACACCGCCATCAGAGCGTCAACCTAATTAGATCTTCCAGACTTCGAACCCCCAAAGAGTCCCTATGCAAGTCTAGTTGTGTTCGTCGGAAGTAGTTGGGTCTCGCGCGGGTATCTTTGGGTCAGAAATTGCCGTCTTACCTTTTGAGTACATCGTCGGGCAAGTCACTAAAGCAGGCACCTCAGTGCTTGACAAACAGAAGTAGACCGTCTCAATATGGGACTTCTGTATTTCTTATAGTCGTCCTGTGGCGTGGAGTGTTTCCATGGCCTTTTCACGGGGAATATGTTGTAAGACCTCCATAAAACGCCTAGGTACTCTGGCGCCCTATTCACGATCGCGTAATAGGTTGAATAAGGGCTACGTCTGTTACTGATATGTATGGATATGTTTGCTTCGTGATAGATGGGCGTAAAGTCAAGTCGCCATGGACTTCTATCTGATATAACTGCCAGATGGCATCGGGGGCAAAAGCAATACTGACCATCTTTGACGAAACTTCGTTAGGTTTATTCATGCTGGAAGGGGGTAGCAATTTAATTTGGTTCAGGGGACAGAGAAATCGGGTTTTGGTTTTACAAAGGTGTTGGAACCAACTCGATCTCGAATTTGAGAAAGTTCGAACGCTTACGAAGGTCAGGTTCGGTAAAACGGGGATAATCCAGCCCAAGCCGAGTTCGTGTGGAAGACCGAAGGTGTCCGGCCGGTTTCCCTCGAGACGACGATGCCGACCCACTCATTTCTGGAGACGATTACTCTGGCAGCTGCAGACATGCTGTTGCCCATATCATGAGAGACTCGCCGTGTTCAAGAGGCTTTTATAATAACCCACATTCAAACGTTCAATTCACCAGTTACGGAAGAAATCCCTGGCGAATCGATTAGCCTGGTCCAAACCAAACTCAACTTCAGACCGCCGTCACCACAATGACCGTCCCGACAGATTGGATAAATACCAACCGGACCATCCAGATCCTGAAAAAGGCCGAGTTGGGAAATTACGGCGTTATCGCAGCGATTGCATACAATCTTGAACAGATTCACGGCCTTGTCACTGCGGCGGAACAAGCCCGCTCGCCCCTCATCATCCAATTCTTCCCCTGGGCAGTCACTTTTGCCGACGGCCTGCTCGTTCGGGCTGCCAAAGATGCCGTGTCTCGGGCCTCGGTCCCGATATCGATCCATTTGGACCACGCTCAGGATGAAAAGATAATTAAGCACGCGGCCGACAACCTACCCTTTGACAGCATCATGGTCGACATGTCCCATTACGAAAAGGCGGAGAACCTGGAGAAGACGGCGAGGTGGGTGAAGTATTGCCACGAGCGCGGCATCGCGACAGAAGCAGAACCGGGCAGGATAGAGGGCGCGGAAGACGGCGTCATGGACACGGCGGGGCTGGAGGCCAGCAAGACCACGCCTGAGGAGGTCGATGAGTTTATCGCGACCGGGGTGGATTCCCTCGCGCCGGCATTTGGCAACGTGCACGGCGAGTATGGCAAACAGGGCCCACAGCTAGACTTTGAACGGTATGTGATGTTTGTATATATCTTTACATGTGCGGGAAAGGATGCTCATGAGTGTGCAGATTCGGCAAGATACGGGCACAGATCGCCGGCAGAGTGAGGGTGGTTCTGCATGGCACCAACGGCTTCCCGCCGGACCTGATGAAGCAGTGCATCGCTGCAGGCGCAACGAAGATAAATGTCAACAAGCTGGTGCTGGACGATTATTACGCGCATCTCAAGTCCCAGGTTACACAACTGCCCCATACCACGCTGATCGAGGAGGGCACGAGTAGGGTCACCCGGCAGACCAAAGAGTGGATGGAGATTTGCGGATCGGCAGGCCAGGCGTAAGAAGGCGTCACCGGACGTCCGAGGTCTCCCATCGGACTTTGAGCTCCTCGCCAAGTGGCTTGATGGGCCACCCGGATCGATCCCGGCAGGCTTCCAGTAAGTCGAGGACACAGTTGCGCTCTCTATTGTTCTCGAGCGGCAGTCCGGCTTCGCACGTCAGATATCGACTTCACCCTGAGGGATGTGGAACAGCTGGGCCTACCGATGAATAGACACTGAGAACAGAAAACACTAGAGGGGTAATCGGTCAGTGTCATGCCGATACCGCAAACCCTCTTGACGCATTCCATCAATCGCTTCCGTTGCTGAGTGTATTGCTCCAGCCCTCCGAGAACGGGAATATGCATGAGAAGCAGAATTTGTGAGCAATAGTAGACTTGGAATGCCACGGCTGTGTGTAGTTGTATGTCAGCATTGCAAATGTGGGTGTTGGCAAGTCATCGTACCAAGCGCGGGAGGGTTGATCCAGATCGGCTCAAACACGTCCTCCGGTGAGCTCGCGTAGGGCAGCGGTTGAAACTCGGCCGTCAAATGCCGCCTCCAGTTCTCCAACATGTCTTTGAGCGTCTCTGCCGCCGCGATCCTCGCAAGAGGGTCATTCTTGCCTGCCTCCGTCTCCTCGTGCGAGCAAAACGCCACCACCTGCGCAAAGAAGTAGACCGAGCGTGCGGCGAGCTCATGAGGATCCAGCTCATCCAACGTTCGCACAGGTCGCCAAAAGGTAAAGGGGCGTCGCTTCTCGCGGAAGGCGGCCCAGACGTCTTGACAGAGCCATGCCCACCAGACGGCCTGCTTCAAGCCCATCGAGTCACCGTGTATGCCTTGCGAGCGCTGGATGCAGAAGACGCCTTTCAGGTGCCGCTCCCAGTCCTTTCTGGAGCCGTCGAGCATCTCGTATGCCGACACGATCGAGCTAGTGGCCAGAAGCTCGAGGCTAGTTTTGTAAGTGTCGTACCGCATGGCCTCTTGGATGTAATGCAAAGTTTTGTAATAATATCTCAGCGCGTCATTGGGGTCCCGAGCATCTTGTCCATCGGCGCTTGCGCCCAGAGACAGGTGCCGAGCGGAAAGAGCAAGAACAGCGTTCATAAGCCCAACGTTGCGCATCTAATCCCGGCAGCAGGTCAGCACGATGGCCAGTCAAACAATGTTTCAAAGCCTCATACTGCAAGTTGGGGAACAAGCGTGCCGAACGGCCTTTTTGCTTCGAATAAGTCCATCTAGACGCAGACCATTGTCAGTCTACACTAGCAAAACGGGGATTACACCCATGCGCACTCACCCATTGACTAATATGCTGCACAAAATTCTGGAAAACAGCATGTTCCTGAGGTAAGAGAGCTAGCGGTGTTGATGGCCGCCAAGCCTGCTTCTCCAACCGTTGGAACTCGTCCAAGTCTGGAACCCTCTCAAGGAGGTGTGGATGCGAGGTGTATGGTATCGGTGACAGGCCGTCCCCATTGTTTTTCGAGGACCGTCCCACAGCAGGTGATTGTACGACAGAGCCTCCGAATAGATTAATTCCTTCAGCTTCGAAATCGAGATTCGAAAAGTCGAGTTCCTGTACAGCAGCATCCTGCAGGAGGAGGTCGACCCATATGGCCGTGGCGTTTTCAAGACTGGACCCGAAAGAGCTGGAAGTTCGTGCTGTGTCATGAGGTGTGACACCAGTGCATAAAGAATCTGCCGCATTTGGACCCGGGAATTGTTGCTGAAAATCTGGTCCATCCTCAATAACAACATCATGCGATGTTTGCATGGTCTCACTTCCCGGCGGTGTAGAGACGGTAGCAGTGTCTGCAGTCGAAATTGGCTGCTCACGTTCCCCAGCTGTAATTGATAACATAGAAGCCTGCCCAGCATCGTTGCTGACTGGTGGACACTCGGAAGGCATCGAAGTAGGCGACTGTAACTCTTGCGGTTCAAGCTCCTTCTGAGCCGAAGACTTTGAAGAACCTTTATTTTGAGTGCTTACTGATATCGGACCGGACCGTTTCCTGTTTGGTGGACGTCTTGGGTTGTATACACAAGTGTGTTTTGTTCTTTCGCAACCGCCGCATACGGGTTTCCTCTCATCGCACTTGACATGACGACGGCGACATGTTTCACTACCAGAGAGAGGTACTCTATCAGTACATCCGAGATACGCCCAAGAAGAATCGAAGTCTGGACAGAAATCTCACCATCCTGTAGTATTCCTAAGTCCACGCCCACGCGAGAGCCGGCCTCGAGTGAAGTAGCGCTCAGATTGCTCATCTTCGACGCCCATATCGAGTTCCTTTCTTTATTGAAAGTATCACAAGTACACCTGAGCTCGCAATCCGCGCCACTAACTAGAGGGTGGTGATAGTCAGTAGTGCGGCAGTGCAAGACGAAGTTGCAGGATTAATGGTTGGGCGTTGGGGAATCGTACATGCGGGGGTACTTGGGGAGACTCCACACTCTAGAGCTGAGATCAGCCGGAGGCCAGTGACCAGTGTCTAACTGGGCTGGCGGCATCCCCGATCATACTGAGAATCATTGACTGCTTTTTTTTCTTTTTTCTTTTGGATAACACGGCTTTTACAGTCACACGCGAACATGTTTAGCACCTCGGTATAATTGTATAAACGCGTGGCCCTGGCCTACTATTGCAAATGGACGTACATGCCTCCATCAACCAACATCTGGGATCCCGTCATGAACCCGCTTAATTGCTCACAAGCCAAAAAGACGGCCGGCCCAGCCAGATCGTGCGGTTTCCCCACGCCCATCGGAATACGCTGCTCTAGATATTTTCGCTTCTGCTCGTTCTGCATATCCTCCTCCGCCAGTTGGGTGTGGATAGTGCCGGGAAGAAGAGCATTACACCTGATGCGGTGCTTGGCCAATGCAACTGCCATAGACTGAATCATTGACAGTACTGCTGCTTTTGTTGGCGTGTAGTGCGTCTGCAGCCCTCCGCCTTGCAGGGCGCTGATGGATGAGATCCCAATGATCGAACCCCCGCGGCCTTGCTTGACCATCTGGTTGGCTGCCGCTTGACAAGAATAAAATGCGCCGTTAACGTTGACATGCATTGTCTTGTCAAACACCTCCTTCTCGAGCCTACGCGCGATACTGTTAGTAAGTTTCCGAGAGCGGAAGACTGATGTGAGGTGTCGAAAAGTTGATGCGTACGTGAGAAACTCGGCCGGCTTGAAAACACCGGCGTTGGCAACGAAGATGTCGAGGCCACCCCATTTCTTAACAGCCTCGCTCACAAGGGTTTTGCCGGTATTCGGATCCGTTACATCGCCAGAGAGTTCTACCAGCTCACCGGTTGGTGAATCTTTGGCGGCACTGTCGCGAATCTCCTGGGCATCCTTGACCAGGCTGAGCCTGTGTTTCTCATCACGAGGAAGACCAAGGTGGTTGACCGCGACGTTGGCGCCCTGTCTCAGATATTCGAGCGCGATGGCACGACCGATCCCGGTTGTGCCTCCGGTTATGCAGGCTGTCTTGCCTTTAAGCAGCCGCCAACTTGTTGTAGACATGTTGCGAGACGAGTATTAAGTTGGAAGGCGCCGCGGGACTCTCTAGACAGAAACACCTCAACGTGAAATTCGACAATTACAATCCCATGCAACCCTACCAGACTGTGATCCCAGGTTACTTTTGCTGTCAGTGGTGATATATTCTTTGACCTCAAGGCGCGCACTCTCTACCCCGCACCCTCGTCTCGAGGGAAAATGCTCCACACGATGGTGGGGCAAGGAACCAGTTGGGCGCCGGGTTCAATCGCCAGTCCAAAGGTTATGTCGTTGGACGATGAACTAGCCCAATGCCCTGGTTTGCTATTCCGTGAGGATGTTAGTATTCGGTTCTCTTGTTGCCTTGTTTCTGTTCTGGATGGGGCGGCCTCGGCCAAAGAAGGTTATTATCACAGCAAAATACTAGATACCACCAAACCCGCATCAGGTCAGAAAGGAAGAATGTGTATTCGTGATGACCGGGTCCGTTCAGACCAAAAGCAGATAGAAAGTCGCAATGTTGAGGAGGAAATCCCAACTGCGTATTTTCGAAGAACTAAAATGCCTGCAGTGCATACTGTGCTTGCCTGACAACAGACTCTAGATCGCAAGCATTGTGCTGCACGCAGCGTGCGGGCTACTAACTAGGGACCAATGTGTGATTGCTAGAGTATCGGCTGCATCTACACTCCAAAAACGACCATTTTCCAGGAACGAATACAAGACGACTCGTAGGGAAGCAAAATTCAGGCATGAAATGTCTTTTATCGAATGGCAAATTGCTATCGTGGCTGGAGGGATCAATGTATCGACACTTGGAAAATCGTACACCAGTTGGTGTCCACGGGGATAGCCGTCGCATTCATCTGCAAGACGAAAGCAAAGGCACAAAAACCGCGACCTGTCGAAAGACCGGTATGCATGTTCATACATACCTGTGCGACGTCGGGTTCAGAGATGCTGTTGCGGTCCTAACCACCAACACAGACATCACTGGGTTGGAGAAAGGTCGTATAGACACCATATATATAGCTATCGCAAGGCCAAGGCGTGGGTCGCGTCATAGTAATCCATACGAGGACACCGAGAAAGCAAGACGTGTTGTCCATAATAATAGTAGTAGGTACGAAGACGGCCAATGACCAGCGTTGCGGACGTTTTAAAAATAAACGAGACCAAGTTGGGCCATTACTGCGTGTAGACAGGGCTGTATACAATGTTTCCCGAGCGGTGGCCATTTGCCTTACCAAGGACCTGGCTGTCGAAGGCCGAATCCGTATCCATGGTTCTCTTGCACATATGCTCGCTGGGAATAGCGCCGTCTCTATGCTAATTTTGGATGCCCCGGTGTTGCTTACAATGTGTTCTGCATTGTGAACGAATCGGTGAAAAGATCTGATGGGGAAGTGGCTCGCAACAACATTTGGGGGCCGGGTATGTCATCCTCCAGAACCAGGAAACGTGAACGCTCAACCCCGGCTCGACCCCTGCCCGCATGCAGGGTGCATGAACAGCCCTAGATCGAGCTCTAGCTATTCACTGCAAGCGATAGATAGATATTGCAGTTTTTACAGGATGGGATCGAACCCCCCGATCGACGGAAGATATACCCGCGGTCCACAACCAGGTTGGTGGAAGTCCGACACACAGGGTGAGCGATCGTCACATGTAGCTAGAAAGTGGTTTGGTGCACCCGAAGGATCGCGACATCGTTCAGTTTGCACTATCTAGCCTCCTCTCTCCGGTCCGGCTACAATTTCCCGCGGACTTCCTCCCTTCGTCGCCGACTCTGTTTCTCCCGGGGTTAGCTTTCCGTCGGTTTCCGTCGGAGTTTGCTTCACTCATCAGTAGTTCGCGTTGGCGTGAGCTCCCCACTTGGCCGTTGCTTACTGTGATTGTCAGGGTTTTCAGTAGACACTCTCCACAACTGAATCCTTCAAAATCTATGCTTGTCTGTCGAATGATCCCATATTGTACAATATCTCGCAGAGCTACAACACTTACTTGGGTGTTTTACTCATGGTGTTTTATTTTGAGATACAACTACTACAGCCCCATGTGGGATTATTGCAGCTTCGCCTTGCACGAACTGGCTTGGACGGTCAAGCACGTGCCTTTCACTGCGCCCATGTTCAACCGCTGGAAGAGACTGATGAGAGAATTCTCCAATTCCCGTGGGATAGTAATCGCACCTTACCTCAACTCCTCTATTTTCAGGGTTTCAGAATCGGCGAGGCGGGGAAGTCAAGTGACATAGCCTCGGGTAGTGGGAGGACCTAGATCAAATTTTTGTCCGAAAGGCCCGCCTAGGCCAAGAGCAGCAAATCAAGCGCGCCGTTGTCGCTTGTGTCACGTCCCATTTACCGCGGTGGTTCGTCACCCACCGAGACTGAGTCTCGTTGCGTCTTAGTAAACCACAAGAAAGCTTCGCCACGATTAATCGAGGCCATTGTACTCTGAGAAGCTAGGGACGGAAGATGGCAAAGGATCGTATTCCATGATCAAATTGAAGTTCATGTCATTAAAGCAGAGGACGACAATGATAAAAAACCTTCGATGCACCCAAATACTGACCTCGATTCATCAACAACATCCGCCTTTCAAGCAGCTCTCGAAATCTTCCGTAACACAGCAATAATCTGATCATAATGTGCCCATCCACTAAAGACCAGACGGTTGCGCATGGCCGCAGCAGTTCCGCGTCAGGGAACAACAATGACGACAGTATCGAGACAAGCAGCGACTCCGACCGGTATGAGTTCTCTGCCGAGGAACAGAAAAGCATCATGAGAAGAGTCGACATACGTCTTGTGACCACTGTCGGACTTCTTTATTGCTTCTCCGTCATTGATCGGTCAAACCTTCCCTCTGCCGCCGTCGCTGGCATGATCAACGACTTGGACCTGACTGGCAACCGATATGTAAGTCACTACCTTTGACCAAAACAGTGCCCGTGGATGCTGTGGAGCGTGCCTTTTTTGCTGACACCAACAATGTGCAGTCGATCGTGAGCTTGGTGTTCTTCACGACTTACATCACTTTCCAACCAATCTCTGTCATACTTTCTCGAACCCTCGGCCCACGCGCCTACTTTACAGGCATAACAATGCTCTGTGGAGGTATCGTTATTGGCATGGGGTTCTTGACAGACTGGAGCCAGATGGTTGCTTTGAGAGTCATCCTCGGCGCCCTGGACTCGGGATTCTTCCCCAGCTGCGTTTACCTTTTGAGCACCTGGTATACCCGTTGTAAGTCACTTCAGATACCGTTGCAGCAATTGTTCAGGCTGACGCAAAGCAGACGAAGTTGGAAAACGATACTCTGTGTTCTACATGATTGTGTGCTTTGCTTCGGCTTTTGCAGGAATCTTGGCATTTGGCGTGAGTTTCCAGATTTCAACATCGTGTTTCGGTATCGCCATCTGATCATATATGCAGCTCACTCGGCTTGACGGCACTTCAAATATTCGAGGTTGGTCATGGATCTTCATCATGGAGGGCATCATCACATGCATCGTTGGCGTGGTGGGATACTTCCTTCTCGTGGGATTCCCGGACTCCCAGAAGCGAACGTTCAAATTTCTCTCCAAGAGGGAGATTGACTGGGTTATTTCAAGAGTCCAAGAGGACCGCGGGGACGCCGAGTTGCCAGAGTTCAGCATCAAAAAGTTCTTGAGAGGTGGCTCCGACGTCAAGGTCTGGGCTCTGTCTATAATCTACTTCAACAACGCACTTGTCAACTTCTGTAAGTTGATTGGAACCCATGCTTTGAGTGGAGGTTTACTGATTCTGGCTTCAACAGCTCTGTCTTTCTTTCTTCCAATCATTCTCAAAGACAGTATGGGCTTCAGCACGGGAAAAGCCCAGATCCTGACAGCACCGCCTTATGTCTTTGCCGCTATTGTCATGTATGTCTCCGGTTGGTTGGGGGATCGCTACATGATACGGGGTCCTATCCTTGTTGGCGACATGATCTTGGCCATTGTCGGAACGTGCCTGATGGGCTTCCACAGCGACGTCGCCGTGCGGTACGTTGGGGTTTTTCTGGTTACTGCGGGAGCGGTCAGTGCCGCGCCGGCGACCATGGCATACCAGGCCAACAACATCCGCGGACAGTGGAAACGCGCATTTTGTAGTGCCTTTGTGGTGGGCATCAGCGGTATTGGTGGGATCGCGGGATCGCTCGTTTTTAGGCAAGTACAATTGCAGTGTTCTGTGAAAATGGCACACATTTTTGCTGACCAGCTAGTAGAAGCCAGGACAAGCCTCACTACCTTCCTGGACTCAGCACTTGCCTAGGAAGTGCAGTTGTTAACATTCTCGTGGTTATCTGCCTCAGCTGTTACTTTTATTACTGGAACAAGAAGGCTGAGCGTGGCGAAATCGAGCTTGAAGCATCCGATGTAAGTGATCTGCAGATCTGATAACAGTTCTATTCCAAGTAGTCCAGGTCATGTTTGTGCCGTTTTACTAATGTGTACGAAAAAATGTAGGAGACACAAGCGTCTGATTTCCGTTACACCTATTGATGGCCTAGATTGTAGATGGGAGTATCGGTCGATGGGGCGGGAGACTGGGATTGGGAAGCAGTTTGCTTGATCATTGAAAACGGCATTGTACGGCGTTTATCCTCTTCGAAATTTCAGGACCAAGGCAACGATTCGGCGTTTAGGAGTTTGGCACTTATAGACCGTAGACGCAAACATAACTACTCATTCGTTTTCATCATTTATTTCTATAATGTGAAAGACGTGGTCTCACTAAAGACAGGCGTTTTCGGTTTGTCTCTTCACCAGAAAAAAGCGTTCTACTGAGACTTTCCTCAATGTCGATCTTAGTGACCCTGATCAAGCTACTCTCGCCTTACTTGCATCAGGTGTCCAAATCTGTGCATTCTTAAGACACAAATGCAGTTACGGCTTGTAGCAACAGCTATAAGTTGATAGTAAACTCCTTAAAGACTTGATTTAATTTTAGATGTATATTGTATTCTTATTTAATAATATACTTAGATTCTAACAACGCATGCCTGCAGGTTTATGCTACAAAACTTTCGTATTAAAAGTAATACCAACTAGCACACTGTTAAGCTCCTTTACCCAATATCTCTCAAGATATGCCCTCAAAAACTGATATGTTCTTCGTCAGGGTACCAACTACAAAACGGTTTCTGCAACCCATGTTTAAACAGGTCTTCGAGAACGGTAAGCGGAACCATATCGGCTACGTCGCAGTCTTCCAATCCCCATAGTGCCTGATACCTCTTCCAAGACACCAACTCGGCCATCCGACGCCCCTTTGCGCTCAAGGCAGTGCACCCCATTTCCAGACTACCTATGCTTGGCCACAGGCCTTCATATATGCAGGAGTGTAGCCTCAGCGCCCACATAGGGTCGCATCTACAGAACGACAGTACTCATGGTAGCAACCACATGAGACTTGGGTTATCTGATCCTTTCCACAGCTCTCTGGTGCAAGTATACTTGTCTTAATAAGCCATGGTATGGCCCTGACTGCTTGATAAAAACAATTCAATCTATCCATCAAAGTTTCAAAAAGGTCTTTGCCTAGGTTGCGCTCAAACAAGTTAAGGACTTGGCTCGCCGGATTTGTAATATGAGAGGCCCGATCACCAGCCTCAGTTCTAAACAAGAATATGTATTCAACAAAAAAGACAACAGGTGATCGAACTTGCAACAAGCTTTTCCATATTCCGTTCACATAGGAAGAAGCAAGCATCAAAAACATACAACACCAGGTATTCGCTGGTTGTCACCGATCCAACGACTAATCCGGCCCTTTCACTCTTTCTTTTCAGGTCAGAAGCTAGTAGAGAAAATGGGCACGGGGTGGCCCGTGGAAATCACTGTGAAAATGCGGTGGAAAACACAGGAAATCCCGGACCAATTGACCTACTTAATCAGGGCATTTATGCCAATAAGAGGCAAGGAATTTACAGGGTCTTTCCCGAGAAGGTAACCAATGGAAAGGGGCTTTCACAGAGATTTCCTAGAGACACAACAGATACACACACAAGCAATACAATCAATACACTTGTACACTTCAATGACCCCCTGCCACACATCACAATCAACCCTGGCCCACACTATGAACCTCTACCACATTGCCCAACATTCACTGCCGACGTTGCTTTTTAATTGGTCAGGTACGTGCAGTATCAAGAAATCAAACATCGAAAGACATTGCCCTTTCTTGCTCTTCTTTCCATAAAGCAACATCAACGACCAGAACAAACACCGCCTACGGTGACTCAAATACCACCCGGGTAATGAACTTCTCCAGCGGCACATCCCTCTTATTGAGGATCACATCCATGCAATGCTTGATGTGGTTCTCCTCCCACCCGGGCTGGCTGGGCCACCTGGTGCCCACAAAGGGCGCGCGGAACTGCTTGCGCCAGCGGAAGATGCAGTGCGTCAAATGGTGGCGCATGTTGGCGTAGACGACCTTCCCGGGACGGACGAGCATGCTCAGCTCCGTCGCGTTGACGGGGCGTCTGCGCAGCTCGTTAATGGGGACACCTTCGGTGGCGGACTCGTCATCGACCTCGTAAGTCCACGACCCGTCCGGCTCGGGCCCCATACGGCGGTACTCGGCGGCGAGCTCGGCGTCGATGCACCGCGGGTGCTCCCACCGCATGTCGGCCTCCTCGAACTGGCACCCGCGCGCAATGGCCTCGGCGGCCGTGTAGCCGCAGGAGCGGAAGCAGTCGTGCACCTTCTGCAACGGGTCTTGGGCAGCCCGGTGCTGCTGGACCGCGTGGGAGGCACGCCCGAAGAGGTCCACCGCCCCGACGCCGGCGAGGATGGCCACCGTCATGATGCCCAGAAGCCGCAGAGCACCACGCCAGGACCTCCTCTGCCGCGGCTTACTTGCGTAAATGCCGCCGTCCGTGTCCTCCTCATCTTTCGCTGTGTATTCATTGTTTTCGAGTTCCGCATCCTCAGTTGCCGAGCTGGTTTCATCATACAGTGGCATCTGCTGCGAGGGGACCTTGTTGTAGCCCGTCTTGCCCGTCGTTGCCGCTTGCAGGCCTTTCACAGCTCCCACCAGTTTGTCAATTTGACCCATTGTGCTCGTGGGGGTTTGATGAGAGTAATGGTAGCAGTAGTATCCAACAGGATAAAGATGAGTAGAGCTATACTTAGTTGCCTGAGATGAGAATGTTTGTGGGAAGTGACCTCGGTAGAGGTTGGAACACACCACAGAGGGGAAAGAAACGATAAGAGGGGGCGACGCATTCAGAACATCTCGTTTCACGGCACAACTGAGTGCTGATGCAGGTTCAAGTACAGGTACGGATTTCCTATACTTTCGAGTTTGGAACACATCACAGAGGGGAAAGAAGCGCGAGAGGGGGTTTCCCACATTCCCTCGAGTCATTGTTCAAGTCGTCCTTCTGCAACTTGTATGTAGTCAAACTGAGTCGCTTGAGATAAAGATGCTTGCGTGGAAATGACCTCAATAGAGTTTAAAACACGGAGGTGATCGGACCAGTGTGAGGAGGTCTCTTGTTCAGGTCGTTCTACTGCAATGTGTATGCACTACGTAAAATTACAAGCTCTGGACGTACAGGAAGCAAAACTCAGGTCAAGAGAAAGCTTGAGTTCCGTGCCGGGCTTGTAAGCTGTTTAATTGTCAGAGTCAAGTCGTAGTTGTATTGTGTTCTGACTGTTGTCTGAGTGTAATTAATGCCTCTTGCAACTATCCCCTCTTTTTGAGGTGGAAATCCTTTCCAGTTGTAGAAATGATTTCTAGCCTGGGCCAGGGAAATCCCCGTGAAAAACCTTGCCTTTTCGTTGGCCTGTTTCATAGGATACGCGGGACATTCCCAGCCTTCCTCGAGCTAATAACTGGCTATTCCCTTGTGAATTCCACAGTCCATGGAAATCTCCCAAGGTGGCCGAAGCTCAAATTTCAACACAAAACCTTCCACTATGCCTGTCGTATAAAGTTTCCGTGGGGCTAGGTCAAGGAGCGCATTAAAACACTAAAAGAATAATGTTTACAAGGGCTACAATTCAAGTAAGTATAGAGCTACTAAGTATATAATAATAAATAAAATACATCAATATAAATTATAAACTAAGTTCCTTGTATTGAGATTTCAATTTATTTTAAATATATATTACAATTCTAAACCTTGTAAATATACTAATAATTATGAATTTTTTTATAAAGGTACTTCTTTAGTATATTAATATCTATTATACATATATACAATTCTATTTTCTTTAATATTTCCTTTAAATATCTCTAACTGTTAGTAGCTTATATACTAGTATTTACATAATTATATCTACCACTATATAGTTAGTGAGACTTTTGCTCGCACCTGCCGCAAGGCAGTGACGAGACTTCAGAACAAGGCTGTCGGCATTCCTGGTGGGAAGTCCATGGGATCGTATGGGACTCGGGGCATGGTGCGTACAAGTTTTACGAGAAGTTGCTGCACTCCTCAGCTTGGAATTTCGTCTTGAAGTTGAAGATAATTCCGACATTTCAATGGTTTCGAGAAACAATATCCCGAGCAGAGTGTCAATTTGAAATTTTCAGGAGTTGTCTATGCGATACACACACAAACTGGACGTTGTGTGTGATCCATGCCAATGTACCACACCATGGTTGATGACACTATACACATGAGGAAACATTATCCGGGCCGTAACTTCACTTGTGGGGACCAGGGCTCGTAGACCAGTCAACAGGGCCTATACCATGGTACACAACCCCCCGTCGTCGTCAGCAAACGTCAAGTTTCAAGTTGGCTTCCGCGTGCTGGGTGGGGACTTTTGAGTTTAAGCACCTACCATACTGAGGATGAACCAAGTTCGCCTCCTTCATGTCATACCAGTGCTCCTTTGACCACCGAAAGATTGACTCCCAGTTGACACACTCGTGCTCGACGTTAAAATTAAGCCACGGCTTGGGGTGCCAGTCAATCCAGTCCGAGGTCAGGACCGTCACGTCGGCGCGGCACATGACAGCCTGGCGCAGCTCGTCGATGCAGTGGTCGATGTGCATGGGGACCATCTCGCCCATTTGAGACGAGAGCATGGGCTGGTACTCGGGGTAGAGGTCCAGTGTATAGCCGATTCGAATCATTCTCTGCCGCCGTGGTGATGGAGGGGGGATTAGAACAAGCTACATTAAGGAAAAGAAAGCATGAGAGAGAATTGTTGGAGAGTCTTACCAAACAGTGTAGATGATGGAAAATGTCGAGCATGCCGGCGTAGCCTCCCTTGCCGTCATTGATCTTTACGGCCGTGCTCGCGTCCCTGCCCATCCTCGTGAGCCAGTCGTCGTCGACGCGGATGTTTATCGCTGTCCGGCTCAGCCTCAGCCCTCGTCTCCTTATTTTCTTTTCCCTTGACAACAATGTTCCTTACCGCTCAGTAATTCATCCCAGGCCTCTTCGAGTTCGGGTCTCGGGTCGCCTCTGAACCGGGTCGTATCGTTCAACCCGGCGTGAAACTTGGCCCTCTCCAACACGACGGCCTCCTTCGCGGGGGCTTTAGTGATGTAACACGGGTATGTTAGACATATCCAAATAATGAAAGAAGAATCAAGGGAAGGATACGAACTGTAGGTGAGGCCGCCGCACTGGCGACTGATATAGTTATCTTCGGCAGAGGCGAAGACGATGACGATGGCGATAATGAGACCAATGTAAATCACGTCTTTCGTGCCAAGATCAAGCGACCGACACCACCCCCACCGCTGCCATCTGTGACGCCGGTTTGGTGTTTTCAACCTTCCGGTGGCATGCTCCGCGAGCAACGAGGTCGTTGTCGAGTATGCTGCTGCTGCTTCTTCCTCGTCGGTGGGCGAGAGCGGTAGGCCGTGGCCGTCATTCTTGCTGCTGTTGTTGCTCAACATTGTCATGGCTGAGAAAGGAAACATCTTTTTGTTGCTGCTGTTGCTGCTGCTGTTCAACATTTTCATGGTTGACGAGGGAAACATTTGTTTTGCGAATGCAATGAAGATACCATGTACGTCTGGGAGGGTTGTGAGCACGTGCGTGTCCGGCGTGAAGGACAAAGGTACCAGTCAGTTAGTCAGTCGGCAGAGCCAAACAGAGAACCGAACTGCAGCATTGAGTCAGTGACAACCTTCGGCCTTTGGGTGCTCGATCCTGGGCAAGGTAACTAGACCCGGTTCAGCTGTGAGACTCGTGACTACCTACTATACGAGAAGATGCTGACGTCTTCCTATCATCTCTAGCCTAGCGGCTCTAGATGGCAGAGTGCAAAGTCATTATGGCGCGGGGATGTACCCGGGCGGCTGCCATGCTGCCCTTTTACAGTGTACTACGAATGTTCACATCGTGAACCTTATCCAGTCAGATTGTGTTGTTTTGCGACTCAGACAAATCTTCTGGGTCGCAACGGCCATTGACTAGGTGCGTGCGGCCCGGAAACTCCAAGTTAGATACCCATTTCTATTGAAGTGTATGGGTGCAAAGTCATTGTATTGCATGTTTGTATCTGTTGTGTCTATGAAATCCCTGTGCAAACCCCCCGTTTCCAGTGGTTACCTTTTTGGAGAACCCCGATGAAATACTTGCTTCGGATTGGCCTAAGTCCCAGGTTAAATAGGTCAGTTGGTCCAGGATTCCCTGTTCTACCGCGTTTTCGCAGTGATTCCCACGGGCCACCTCATGCCTGTTTTCTCTAAGAGGTGTCACTTACATACCTTCTAGAAGTTTAACGCACCCCAAAGATCTAAGTGCAAACTGTGACTTGGATCTGATTCTATGCCAGAGGAACCAGAGGGTGGCCAGCCATTGTCCTTCATTCAGGGGGCTACAACCACGGAACTTTTCTATCATGTTTACAGTGATAACCTTGGAATCAAACTTGTAATTTCAGACAGCACATCTAACAGCGTGGAGCCCAAGCCCACTAGCGCACATCAAACTGTTAATTGTCAAAACACAAAAAAGTGGTCTGTTGTTACTCTTTGTAACTCTGGTATCACTTCTATGCCTTCTGACACTTTAACAAAAGACTCCCGAAACGAACGAACGAACCAATGATTGGAAGACAACAAGAGACGACGCAAAAATGACAGAAAAGCCACAACCACATGTTACAATTGTAGAAAAGAGGGACATATATCCTATGATCGCCGAAAACTTACGAGGGATAGTTCAATTCTATAACCAGTGAAACGAAAGTTATTCCAACCTGACCAATCGGGAAAGAAGGCAAGACGAAGTAAAACCTACAGCTTTGTCAACATGGCCAAAAGTAGAGAGAACTCGACGTTTCTATACTGCGATCCTGTCAAAGTCCTAAAAGGTCCTAGAGCCCTTTGCAAGCTTAGATTCATATGCAGGGTGAAGCCTAATATCCTACTACTCTGTAAAAGAAAGTTTCAGTTCAAACAAGCCAGGGTAGTCTGAATAGTAGTCCAGGCTATAGGGAATACTATTGTACCTACGTATAGAGTTTTTAGGATTTAGAATTGTTGCGGCAGTCAGAGAATACGCGTATGCGAGTCTCGTGGAAATCGCCTTGAAAGCGCGGTGGAAAACACAGGAAACCCTGGACTAATTGGCATACTTAATCAGGGCACTTGGGCCAATCAGAGGCAGTGATTTTATCAGGATTTCCCCGAGAAGGCAACCACTAGAAAAGGGGGGTTTGAACAGGGATTTCATAGAGACACAATAGATACACACAAGCAATACAATCAATACACCCATACACTTCAACAATAGCCCCCATGTGTATGCAAGCTGGGATGGATATCTAAGATTCGTGGATGATAGATGGCCGTAGCAGTCTGTGTTGCCGATCTGAATCAAATCCAGCAAACAAACATGTTGTTGTTCTACCTAGACAAGAAGCTGCCGTATAACCTTGACCATGCGCAGCACCGGCTGGTCTACCATTGCCCACGTCAGCCTCGCAAGGCAAAGCAGAATGCACGTCTCAGCAACGAAGATGAGCACGGTGACCGGCCAAGGAGCTCCGGACCAAGAACGAGCCCAAGGCCAACCCCAGACTTGGAGGAGCGGTTCGTGGACAAGATAGAAAGCAAATGAGATGCGTCCGAGGAATTGGACCATGATGAACGACGAGAGAAAGTGTCGGACTGCGCGTACTCTCCGGGAGGACCACAGCATCAGGGCAGCACCGGAGGTGTGCCATAGCTGTCTGTCGGACGAAATGCTGGAAAGGAGGCGGAAACCCCAAGCCTCGTGGCCACCGACATCGGGGTAGGAGCATAGCCAGAGGGAGGCAAACAGAAAGACACTCGGGATAAGGCGACACACCGCCGTGGTCGTGGGGCCTGCGCCATCATGCCTGGGCACATGGCCGTTTTGCAATGTGCCGCCGTCGAGGAGCCCACCGTCGTCCTGCTGCGTGTCGTCGTCATTGTCGTTGTCGTTGTCGTCACCATCCCCCACAGCCAAGCCCAGCCCGGCAAGAAAAGCCACCATGTCCCACCGCTGCCACAGGGCGCAAAACACCAACAAGGCCAGCCACAAGCCGGCGCGCACAAGGGGCCGCGTGCACGGGAGCAACGTAGCAAGCACAGCAAACAGGGTCATGGAGCACCGGAGCTCGGCCGCCACCGTCCACAGATGGAGACCGTACGCCGACGCGGGTCGCAGTCCGGCCTCCCAGTCCCAGGGGTTGGCCAGGTCGCGCGCCACAAAGCGGAACCAGTCAACGAGCTGGACGCGCACACTCGCAAGACGCGGCGGCGCGACGGGGTAAAAGTCGCATTCCTGTGAAGAAGAAGAAGAAGAAGAAGTAATAGAAGGAGGAGGACATATCTCTCGTGCGGCACGCTCGTAATAGCCTAACCAGGCGAGCACGAGGCTGGCAACGGTCAGCAGGATGCTCGGCAGCAAGAGCCGCACCGGGCGCGTCAGGACGGCGCCGGAAAGATAGGCCAGCAGCTTGTCCCATTGCCGCCAGCGGGCGTGGCGCAAGGGTCCTACACTGAGGACATAGCCCGAGATGGCAAAGAAGATGGACACCATGGCGGGGCCCGAGTGTCGAACCAACCGCAACACGGGCAGGGAGAGCAGTGACGAGTTGTGCGGACCGTAGCCGTACCGCAGCCGCTTGCCGTCCAGGGCCATGGAAAAGTGGTAGGTGTAGACGAGCAGAGCTGCGATGCCACGCAGGCCGTCCAGGTATGATGTTGCTGGACGTGGACTGGCAGGCCGCAGTTGGACTTGTCGGAGCGGCGCCGGCGCGTCCGCCGGCGCTTCGATAGAAACCTGGAACTGATGCATGTGCGTCGCTGGTGAAGACTCTCTCGGGGCTTGAGGCAGACACCATGGGAAATTCATAGTGAGTAAACCGTGAAGGCGTTGAGTTAGCTGTAAGGACCAGTTATCAGTAAGCTCGACTTCAAGGCAGCATGCGGTACGAGTAAGGCAGTGCCCGGTGGATGAGCCGCTCGGTCTTGTACGTATCGTTAATCACTCATAGGTATGTATGCAACATGGAAGCTTCTGCCAGCGCCGATGTCCGCCTGATCCTTGCTTCGCATCGCGTCAAGCACTCTCTGCACTTTGGGCATAAGGTCCTTGTAAGATGATGACCGGGTACTTGGATGTGCCCCCCACACCCCAATCGTGTGCATGTGACCGTCAACCTGCTATATCTGAGTGAGTGAAGGGGGAACTGAGTACTCGTAAGTTGTTCTGGACTCCTTGTAAACGAGTCCTTAGAGGCGCACGACAATTCCAAGTTGACGCCTTTCCCACCAAATCAATACCAGAAATGTCAGATTTCAACGACAAAATCAAGCGAGACGGCGATCGTTTCGATGCTTCTTCCCCTGCCCGGCTCTCGGACGTTGACATGGCCAGCGAATCGTTGTTGCCGCACATGTTCCATCGGCACAAACAAGGACGACGCCCGTGGGGAAAACACATATGGGTTTGTTGGCCGCTCCTGTGGCTCCTTGTCGGCGCGGCCCTCGGCGCTCTAGTGCCGTGGCTCGTCGGCCTGCATGAGTCCCGAGGCGAACAAGACCATGGCGTCCGTTTCGTGCCGCAGAGCGACATGATCGGGTTCTTCCCGCCCATCTCCCACAGGATTCAGTACTTTGAGAAGCGACCCGAATACATATCCAACCACTCGTCTCCGGAATCGCTTGAGGAGGTCAAGAAGCTATGGGAAAAACTCATACCACGTCAGTATCAGTACCTACCTGCATGCCTGACATAGCCTCATCGGACGTGCCCGAGAGCTGACAGCAGAGCGCACAACAAAACAGCCGGAGAGGGATTTCTTTACGTCTCGGACGAAGAAGCAGCCAAATACGACTTCCCTACACTGATCCATTATAACGTGCCGCCTGAGCACGGCGTGGCTGGGAAGCCATTGCGCGGGAAAGCTATAGGAACGACCGTGGCACATTCCTTGCATTGCCTGGTAAGAATAGCTCCTAGTTTCCCACCTCATTTACTCCTTTTGATTATGATGTTCGAAACTAAATTTGGGTTTAACAACAACCATAGTATCTCATCATGGCCGAGTACGACCGCCTCTACCAGGCCTGGCGCCCGGAGACGACTTCACGCACGTGGACCACTGCATCGACTGGATTCGACAATCCCTCATGTGTGCTGGCGACGTGGCCCTCTCTGCGAACATGGGCCCCTTGGTCGGCATTCGTTACCAGTTCCCCCACGTGTGCAAGAATTGGGACGAGGTCTATGACTTTATGGACCGCCGCCATGTCGACAACAGACACAAGCTCAATCACGCCGTCCCCGAACATAGGCCGATGAGTGAGGAATGAGATGTCTCACTTGGGAGAACAGAGGGGTATTGTTCTTGTTATTGACTAGATAGTACCAAATACTGGCTTCCATGTATGTGTATTGCGCTTGGGACGAGACATTAGAGAGTGTATTCTTTTTTTCTCTAGCCTAGCTACCATAACCACCGTGTTCATGTCCATGCATACCATGACTTTGTGGTGCGAACCGCGGACGCGATTTGACCGCATGCGCCTTCATCCATACACTGACGGCATCCTATTTTAGAAGCATCTTTCTATCAGCATCTAATCTTGTTCGACAAAAGCGTGATCACATAGGGCGTCACGTACCATGTCTCTGCACTGGTGTACAGCCCCGTACCCATTGATATGGGGCGAAGTTTCTTCCATCATCTCTTCTGCGCGCACTTCCAGCGTCACGTCGCCTGCGCAGAGGATAGCTTGCTGCAGGTAGTCAAAACAGTGTTGCAAATGGTCGAGATAATGAGCTTGCGCGTCCGATCCATTTTCGTTAGGCGGTACGGATGAGGATGGATCTAGAAACTCGTGTCTCCGCCTGAAGACATCCCAGAAGCCTTGCCTGATCATCCCCTGCATGAACTGATGAGTGTTCTTTTCCACCACAGTCTATGGCCTAGTAGCAGTATAGAAAACAGGTGTATGGGGGTACGACTCACCAAGCAATGCAGCTGGTGCGTCCAACTCACACCGTAAAGCTCGGTGGCGGGATTGGTGGTCGGCAGGCCGTCCCCAATGTCCATGGCTTGCGCTTCACTCTTGTTGAGCTCGACAAGGCTGTGACCCATGGACAGGGCACGCCAGGCTGCGTCACTCTCCAGGCTGGGCTCGGCCTTGAACGCCGACATCTCTGTAAACTTGACGAGCTTCGTAGGAACTGTGGCGAAATTTAACATCAACTGATCAGTATACTCATGCGCCATTCATTATTATTGGACACACAAAAAGTCTTGCTTACAGTCCGGAGTGATTCCAAAGTGTCCCGTCTGCTGGGCCGCTGCGCACCACCGTTGGAGAGGTTTCATGGTGACTCTCACCCCCCTACCCACCACGTCAAGGTGGTGAGACCAACAAGGCTACTGCATAGTAATGCGAGCACAAGACCTCGCCAGTGTCGCCTGGCTCTTGGTAACTGTGATTTCGAGGTCCACGTCTGCCGCCGCATGCAACCCATTCTTGATGTAAGCTGGAGAAGCTGTGTGTGAAGTTTCGATGCGGGCTGAGAGCTCTAGAACCAGGCTAGTATTCAGCACCCGAAGTTTCGGAGACCAAAAGGCTGCGAGTCTTATGCAACTGGCTTCATTATGCTGGAAAGTCTGTCTACGTCTGGGGGGGTTGTGAGCACGAGTATGTCCGGCACGAAGGACGGGAGTACCAGTCAGCCAGTCAGTAAGTTGGCAGAGCCGAACAGAGAGGTAGCAATTGGTGGAACTGCGGCAGTCAGACAGCAGTGGGGGAGCCGCTCGGTACTGCGTTGATCAGCCGCTCGCTAAGTCGGTCCACAATGCGGTCATGAGGTCATCTTGAGATGCTTACTAGGGTGCTACCTAAACTGCCGTGATAGCTTTGTATTCAGGGGACCCTGGGAACCTTGTTTCCGCGTAAAAAAACTCGCATGTAGGTGTTAAGTTGTCGCGAATGGTCCTGTTAATTTAGGCTTTGCAAGGCCCTGTGTCACGAATACTCGTTTCTGGTGGTCCAAGGCCGAAGTTCCATACCCTTGTTCAGGTAGTTTCCATCCACCCCAACGCTCACCCCACCACTGGTTTGGGTTTAGCCAACATCAACAGTACTTTTACCCCTCTTCAATTATTAACTAACTTTCCCATCAACAATACTACTCCTTTAACCGTTACTTTTGTTACTATAGATTATTATAAAAATTAGGTAGAATAATTATATGGATTTTTAAACAGGGAAATAACCGAATCGACTATAGTAAGATTAATAAATTATACCCGTGTTTAAACTAAATACATAATAGTAGTAGATTCTGTTTTAGTTCAATTACGTGTTGGGCGCCGCGGGCCCTGGAGGACAGTAACAAGAAGAACTAGTTGGTTTTACCTCTTAAGAAATGGAAGATGTACTGTAATCAGGTTAGTTATAGGGTGGTAGGGGGGTGACTTGATAAAAGGGTAAAGCTTACCCCTAATGCTATGTATACCTTTCAAAGTGAGTCAAGTGTGTTTGTAAATGGTCCTGTTGACAGTAAGAGAATAGAAGCTAGGTCCTGCCCCGGCGCCTGAACTCAAGCCGAAATAGAGACAAACTTACCGTAGGCACTCAGCGGATTGGAAAACCTGGCAGTCTATACTCCTTGATTCAGCAGTTCTTATTGGCTCTGCCTAGTCAAAAGTCTGGCAGTATTTTACTTTTTCCTTTGATAGTCCTTGAGTGGCTAGGTCGTTCTTGGTCGCCCATATGGAATTTGTATGTGATCTCTCGAATGGTGAGTATAAAGTTCTCTACCGCCTGCTGCAAGACGCTTAGCGTTGTGGAGAATGCCGAGTTTCCCGATTCACTGAGTGTCTACGGTATTCTCATGACCAAACTCTATGCTGTCTCTATTGTCGGTTTGAGTTCAACTGACCAAACTCCACCCTGACATGCTGTCTTATGATGCTTCGGAACCGAAACAAGCAGACTCTTCACAGATCCCATACAACTTTGTTGAATTATCTACATCCAGGCTCTGAATTACGATACTTTCTATATATCTTTGGAAGCGAGTCAAGTGTTGTCGTGAATGGTACTGTTGAAGAGGCGTTCAAGTTGCATTGCCGTCGTTTCTAGTCTGTGCCGGGGAGAAGGCGATTGAATCGCGTTCGATTCCTACTGAGTAAACGAGGATGAGACAACTTCTTTGCAGCGGTAAAGAGAGGACCCCGAAGATTCAGTTTCCAAATTTACTTAAATGACAGTTCCCCTCGCTGTGTAGTAGAAATATATCAGCTCTATATTCAACCATTCCGTCATCTCGTAAGCTTAGATACTTATAACAGCCAACATTCCCAATCTTCCCACCATCTCTTAAAGACAAAAATGCTTGCTCGAGGCGTCCTGGCATCCCTTGCCTTCCAGGCCTTCCTGACCATGACCTTGGCCAGTCCTACTCCTAAGAGTACGTTGTACATTCCGCTTTCTCTTCCTGTTAACGCATCTGAACTGTGCTAAATAAAGGATTAGGTGACGTCACTTGGACTGTCAGCGGCCCGAAGGAGGCTGTGAAGGCTCTCGGAGCCCCCGGAGAGGCCTTGGAGGCCCTCGGCAAGGATATGCAGGCGAAGGCCGGAGCCCCGGCCAATCAGCCCGCCGTCCAGGCTCGCGACAAAGCCGATGATCTCTTGATGTACTACAATGCCTGAGGTCATGCTACGAATTATTCTGGAAGCTCGAGATTGGGATGGAGTTCAATGGGGATGGAAGGGGGGACACCTGGCTTATTATCCCTTTTCTCGAGCACCCGATTCAATATCAGGTTTGCGTTGCTAGTGAGCTACGAGTAACGAGAATGACAAGTAACCTGATTCACCACTCCCGTGAATCCTCGGCTCTCTGAGACTCCCGCGGTCCCTTAACCCGAGTCTTCGTACTGCATCGTGTGGTCTACGGCGTTGGCGGATCTTTGTTGGACGTGGCCCGCCTGAATGTTTGGCGGGCATGTGCGACCAGACGTAACGCAATGCGCTCTGGCAAAAGCTTCACTGTAGAATTCTTTCGAGGTCCAGCTGCTTAATCTCTCTTGGCTTGCTTTACATACGTCTCCGTGTTCGTCTGTCTCTTCCATCTAGCAAGCCAGGTCCAGCATCCACGTCTGCACGGTCGAGGACGATTCAATCCTCAGTCACAAATGGCACCGAATGTAATCTCGGCCCCAAGCTCGCCAGCCTACTGTTACGACCTGTTAGGCATAACCAGGCTTGGGGGGTGAGAATGTTGAAGCAATTGGGTGTGTTGATTCTACTGCATGTGTGTATCCGGCATGTCTGTGAAAACCCTGTGAAAACCCCCTTTTACACTGGTTGACTTCATGGGGAAGTTTCAGTGAAATATATTCCACTGTTTAGCTCAGTTATCCATATCTAGCGGGTCAATCTCAGAATTCCTGGTGTTTTCCAGCGTGATTTCACAACTATTTTCCACAGGCTACCGTATGCTCATTATCATTAACAATATCCCCCTCTCGAGCATCGGGCTTGCCAGTCTCAGATACAGCGCTGGGTTTATCCCCAGATTCGTCCAATAGTTCCAAGCTAGGTGGCAGTGGAGCTATCGTGATCTTCTGCTTCTTTTTCCGCAGCTTTTGTGCTGGGGTGGCAGCGGCGGCAGCCGCAAGGTCGGAGAAGGAATGACGATGTCCTTGCGCACGGCCTTCTGTCTCCAGGTGCTGGCTGCCGGTGGCGCCGGCGAAGCAGTACTGCCGTGTTCAATAGACGACGCCCGGCGTCGTTCCAGAGGCATCTCTGTAGAGTACCCTGAGGACGAAGGGGGAGCCGTTGGAGGCAGTATATCGAGCCTTTCACTACATGCCATAGAAGAGGATCCCTTGCAAACGCAAGACGTAGATAGGGATACTCTGATCTAGGCGACTGGGCAACCCTATCATGCAGCACTGGCTGGCCAGAAGACGTAATCTTCAATTCAATAAAGCCATTCACGGTGTGAATTTTCCATATGGTAAGGGGCACCCGGGGAAACTCCCTGGGAAATCAATAGGGGCCTGGGAAAGAACTTTCCAGTGATTTCCCACGGTTCCCAAGGATTTCCTATGGCGACTACGACTTTTTTCTGTACAGGTCTAAGCTGCAGTTGTACCTAGAGCTGGAGTGTTTACCTAGTGTTCTGCTGTATGTTGGTATGTTGAAAACATTGTTGTTAGGATGTAGCAGAGATCCTTTTTCTGACCTTAAAGACAGCCTGGTAGGTTGTTTTCCTACAAGTCGGTATGTAACATTACCTCGCTGGCCGAGTATTTTTTCCCCGTGTATTTGCCCTTGCTGACCAAGTGGTAGCTTCTGAGTGGTAGTTAAGTTGACTTGCAGCAGTAATGGGACATGTATTTAAAGATGTTGTAGCTCCGGTCGGGTCAGGTGATAGCTGTTGCGACGGTGTGATTGTCATCTTTGCAGCTTTCTTTGCTTTTCATACGGCCAGTACAGTAACATTAATAGAAGAGCACTAGGAAAGCTTACTAGCTAGTCTAATAGTAGTGATTAGTTAATTTGTTGTAAGTGTCTCTGTTGCAGTAGAAGTACTTGTGACTGTAGCCGTATTAGTTCTTGTTTCTACTGGATTCAACTGGCTAGCTCCTATTACCAGAACTTCTCCTTGTTATAATTACTGCTGTTCCATCTCTTCATATATTCCTCCAGCGCACCCTCCCCTCACAGCAGATAGGCTGGCTCTAGGTGCCCCTGCTGCTACTGTAAATGCTCTTGTCCCAGCTAACACGCTTATATCCCTGACTTCAGGACCTTAGAGTATCCCAGCTTGTTAATCTTGTCTTTGACATTGATATAATTTTTTGTCGCAGAAATCTATCTAGCTGGGATCGACTACTCTAAGATTATAGCTACTACTATCCTTGTTGCCGTCGTCCCTGACAAATTTCTGCATGCCCCTGTCGAAAGGATAGTAGCCGCGCGAACAGGTAAAGGCACACAAGCCGTGGCTGTCGTCCTTGGCGGTGCTGGACTTGAGATTGGCGGTGGGGTCGAGCTAGTGAAGCTCGCCTTGGCTTGAACACGTGCAAGCAGCAGTAAGATAGTAGCCGTACCTGCAGGTGAAGCTACAAACTGCATTAAGGTTGCCTGGGCTGGTGCTGTATATGCATGCTGGGGTCTGAAAAGGTGATACCATGGGTTCGACTAAGGGATATTACGTGGGGCTGCAGGTATCCTCTGGACAGAACCTGCACAAGCAGGCTGAGGGATATAAGCCAATGTAACTCAAGCCCTGTTCTTTAAGGGGGTATCCTAGAGGCCTAGTTCTGTTAGGATACCTGAAATTAGTACCCTTTGACCGGTGTAAAAGACCTTGTTTAATACTTGACGTTGATAGTGGTAAAGTGCAGGGCGATTTAGTACTCTGATGGCGTGGTGCAGTGCGGTGCGGTGCAACAAACACAAACACTACAACCTTCAAATCAAACACAGGTTACTCATTCTGTACTTACTTAAAGACATCTGATCAGGGCAATCTAGCCATGATCAGACCGTCTTACAGTCTGTACGAGTACAGAATAAGTCTAGAAGCTCCCAAGCTCCTGTGTTTACCACGTTCGGCTGTAAATCAGTGCAGGCTGTAAGGCTGCACCCCATGCAGTACAAGGAATTAGAAAGGTTCTTGATCTCGAGAGAAGAAGTTGGGTATTGAATTGTTGTTGTCTCCGCCCTGATCAGACGCAGGCATAGCTATTTATGGCCTTTGTGGGAACCCTGCTTAGCTAATGACTTCGTTTTTTAAAAGTGACCATCTATCTCTATTGGCATGCAACGCCCTGCCCCATTCCAATAGTTTAGACTCTAGCTGAACCTGTGATGCCATTTGGCCTATAGTGCCGCCGTTATTGCAGCCCCTGCAGTATACCCTGCAGTACTACAACTTGATACCTTTCTGTGTGATTGTGGTCACGTTGCGCTTGTATAGGTTGATAGTGGAGAGCAGGTAAGTCCTATAGGCGTCATGGGGATGGTCGAGGGCGTAGTTGTACGGAGACTTGCTGGTTTTGAAGGCCACGAGTGTATGGTCCCTGATGGGGCCGATTTTATGGGACTTGCTGTAGTTGTTCTACAATATGATCTGCATCTACTCGGGCTGCCACCAGTTTACCTGCACCTACCAGTCGTGCCACGTATAGTCTCTGTACTAGAGCTAGTCCTTGCTGAAACCTGGCAGGTTAGTGTAGAACTAGGGGGAGGCGGGCTTCATATACAGCGTGGCACCCAGGAACTTGTAATACAAGGCGTTAGTGTAGGTGTATATATTGTCGTCTCCCCAGGCTTAGGCGTCCTAGCTGAAGAGACGGTCTACTACGCCTCCAGCACGTTCTATCGCCCTCTTGGCTTTTAAGGAGCTCTAGTTGGGTACGAAGAAGCAGCCCGTTTAAGCCTTGATTTCGATCCTGTATCAGCTTGTGCAGGGTCCTCAAAGGTCGATACAAATGGCTTGCTCTCATGGTGGAAGTGGGCGGGGCTGCTGCCGTACTTATGTATCATCTCGGTGACGGCTTCCTTCTGGTGGCCGTTGCCGGCATAGTCAAAGCTGAAAAAATAGCTAAAACCCGATCTGTTTAGCCTTAGCAAAGACAGCCTCAACCGATTCGTCGTTCATTTCCTCGCCCTAACCATGGTAAGCACAAAAGCGCCAATATGTGCCTTTTTTGCCTTGTTGATGTCGTCTGCCCAGTCCGAGTCCGTGTATTCGGATTTGTTGCTAACCTGATGTACGTCCAAGCAAGAAACCCTCTTCATGTTCTTTTTCGTGTTATCAAGCTCAATATTTGCACCACATACCATTAAATGTGCAAAAGCCGCCTTGGCACTGACTTGGAAGGTCTTTGAGAGCAGTACTGTCACCAAGAAAGGAAGCCTCATCTTGCCGCAAAGCTGGCCGCAAGCTGATACTGTTAAAGGAAAGGTAGTGATTATGAGTCATATTCAACCAGGAGATCTAAGTCTTATAAAAAGGAAAAGGGGGGAGGGAGATGTAGAAGAAGAAAGACGAGAGGCGTAGTGTTAAGACGTGTGAAAGCGCACAGGGGAGGAATCGCTTTTGTATACAACAGGCAAACAGCCTCTCCCGTCAGCCACCGTTTTGACGACGCCTTAGTCAACAAGAGATCCTGCTCTTCTGAAAGGGCCTGCCCTTACCGGCCAGCTAGATATCTATAGGAGAAACAGGACCCCGAGTTTTCCACTAGGTATAGTCGCATGTACCAGGTTCAGCAAATTAGACTCCTATAGAGTACTAGGATAGTGAGCTCCATGCATTATCCCTGGTAGCTGTTGTCGATGAAAGGTATTCCTGTGCTTTTAAGTATGTGCCGCATGATACTGGCAATAGGTCTATCATGTCAGAGTTTTACAATTCTCAACACGGTTACTTATTGCCTGATTGGACCTAAGTTCTTGAATATATTGCCCATTTCTTCGACATCATCGACTGAGTTGCTGTACATTGTTAAGCTAAAGTCCAATAATCAATCAAGTAAGATAGGCGCAACAGGTAGTATACAAAGTTACTGTCATTGAAAGTTGTCATCAAGAATTAAAGTACAGGTATTAAGTATTCCACATCCTTCCGTAGATAGACGATTCCTCGTGACTCGTCCAACACATTGCGAAAGCAACATCTTCTCGAAGGTACGTCATAGTTATCAAAGAATCGCAGGTGGGTATCAAGAAACACCGCTTAGCCAGCCTGGTACACGGCGAGAGCAGCGACATGCGGGTTGATCATGGTCAGGTTGTGAGGTGTGACGTAGAGATCAGAGTCCGTGAGAGCGACGAACATGGTCGAGTTGATGGCAGGATCATGCTCCCAAGTCGACACGTTGGGCTGGATGGTGTAAGCGGTGCGAGAATCGAGGCTGACGTTCATCAGAGGCGAGTAGGTGACGTTAAGCTGAGAAACCCAGGCAGCGAACTTGGGCTCCGCAACGTTGGTCGCGGTGATGTAGCTGTTGTTGGGACCGACCGGCTGACCGGGGGCGTCCCACTGGAAGAAGACCTGACGGCCCGGGTACGACAGAGGGATGGTGCGGTTCTGGGAGATAGCAGCCTTGCAGTCCTGAGACGGGTCGCTGGCGTTGGTGCAGGACTCCTCCTCGGTGATGTTGGTCGTGGCAGCCGTGTTGGCCCAGCCTCCGGTGGTCTCGTTCCAGACATCAGCACCGTTGATGCGGTAAGGGTTGGGTTGGTTGAGAACGTGAAGGGCAGGGAAGTTCTGCCAGATGAGACGGGTCTGGTTCCACGGGCAGCTGGAGATGTAGGGCGCGAGCAGCGTCCAGGCCCAACTCTGCGGGATACCGACAGTGTGCCATTCGGGCATGGGGAAGAGACCCTCGAACTGGCGGAAGATCATCTGCTGGCGAGCCTCGACCGTAATGCTCTGCAGCAGGAGCTGGGCGGCGGGGCCAGAGTTGAGATGGGGAAGGAAGCCGTACACGCCGGCCTCACCCCAGCGAGTGAGCTTCTGGTTGAAGTCGATGTACTCGCGGAGGTTGGAGACGGGGTAGTTGTAGGTGCACTGCCGGGGTGCTTGGGGACCAAGCATGTTGGTGATGACGGTGGCGTGGCCAATCTCCTGGTCCGCCATGTGTTGCAAGAGGAAGCGGTCCTCGGCGTTCAGGCCAAGCTCCTCGAAGTCCTCATCGGAGTAGGTAGCCAGGCCCCAGTGGAACAGGTCGAGCTCAATGTACTCTTGGTACAGAGCCAGGGCGAGGGACTGGTAGTCGAAGTCACTCTGGACGCGGTAGACGGGGGCGGAGCCGTTGGTGCCGATGCCGCCGGAGGGGGTGTACGGCGCGGGCTGGTCGCCGTGAAGCTTGCCGTCGGCAGGGTAGTCGTAGGCGTCATCCGGAGGGGGCAGCTGGGGCACAGCGGAAGCCAAGACGCTGGTTGAGATGGCGCCAGTGGTGGTCGGATCAGGACCGGTGTAGGGGCCGTGAGAGGTCACGTTGGAGTGGGGGACCGCCGAGGGGGTCATGGTCGGCTCCGAAGAGACGGTGGTCTGAGCTTCGGAGACGAAAGGCACGGCGAACGCGCCGGAGGCCAAGGCGAGGAGCCCGGCTTGCTGGAAAATGCTTTTGGGCGCCATTATTCGGACTCTGCTTCAGGTCCCTGGTGTGATGGGATGCTTGAGGTGCACTGCAGAGGCTTCTCTTCTCTTCCTTCAATGCAGGAACGACGAGCGGTTCTTATACACCATCCGGCTCACAAAACCCTACCGGGATGCCGCGATGACCACGGCATTCTCAACCAGGTTTGACAGATGATTACACCATCGCAGCTCAACAGGATACCCGACTCCAGCGGGCAGATGGCACACCAACTCCAGGATTCGCCATTGCGGATCGATTCACGGGCTCGGAAAATTTCTCACTGTCACCGCGGTGGAAGCCCTGCAGCTTGCGTAGTGTGCGAGCCGTTTACACGTGGACCACCGAGTCGTCGGTTGTAATGTTGCCGTCATCGGCCGTTGCGTTCTGCCAGGGTGAGCGACGTGCCGACCGACGGCGCCGTTCTCGCGCCCAATGGTACCTTGGTACCACCATGCCGTGGAAAGTCGAAAAGCAGATTTCCCAGCTCACCATGGTAAAAGAACCGTGGAAGGGGGAATTCTGGTCGGGACGGCGAACAGCCTTGTCATCAATCAGACGTCACAGATATCTCACGGAGTTGTCTCCGAGGTGGGACGAACCAGTCGAGTGGAGAGGGAACTCGGGGCCCGTGAGTGGATGCGGCCGGGGGGCCACTGATGACGCCTACATTGGGTGGATGAAGTTCTTGTCTCGAAAAAGCCAAGATTGATCTTCCCAGACCGTGTTGTGGGATGGACCGGGAGGCCGATAGGTCATGATGAACCACCAGCGCACGAGGCCCGGCGTGAACAAGTGATGAGCGGCGAACGTTTGCTTGGCTCCGCTGGCCGGGATACGCCTCCGGATGATAAGCTCCGGACCCCTGCCACAGCCCTTGATTGCAGGTTCCTCCCGCGCTGCGCGTTCGTCTGGTTCCTGAATCGAACAGACCATCTCCTAACTTCTCCTGCTTTGGGACAGCCCTGCCGGGCTTGTTCTGCGGCTGGAAAATCTAGTCAACAGATCGTTGCAGTTGAAGCACAAAGAATCGAGATGCATCAGCAACGATTTGAAATCCGACTTAGTCTCGTGCTAACCAGCCTCGGCTCTATTCTTGTGCTCTCCATACCATGCAAGATCCGGTCCGCCGCACTCTATTCATTCAACTGCCGCTATCGATGCGCCGGTCCAACATCTGGACCTTTTTTTCGCCAACGCCTCCTCCACGCTCTTGGCCCGAAGCCCCCAAGTCTAGAGCATCACCTACACGTCACCACGCATCCGACCCGTCTCCACCCTTTCAGGCACACGCTACTGATCCCACTCCGGCCGGGAGTGGAGGACGGGCCTGGAGCTATCGTGTCTTTCAACCGATCGCGTTTGGATCAGTTGCCGTCCAGCACCCACTTTCTCTTGTCGTAGCTCGCGGGCCACACGCCGTTCTTGCCCGGCGCGATGATGCCGTTGGGGTCGAGCGCGTTCTTGATGGTCTCGTTGAGCTGCATCTGCGCGTTGCCGTTCCAGTTGAAGGCGTCGGCGACCGGGTCCATGAGCGCCGTGTGCGCGCGGAACTGGCCCCAGCCGTGCGCCGTCGTCTCCTTGATCAACTTGTGCGCCAGCTGCCTGATCTTCGTCACGTCCTCGGGCACGTCTAGCCGGTAGGGGATGCCGATCACGTGGTCTGGATTGTCTTTGTCAGCTGTGGTGTCGTCGGACACCCCCTCGGAGTTTCGGACCAGGTCGTGTCGAAGCAGCTCGGGCATGAGACGGGGTGGCTAAGGGGTGGACTTACGGAGCTCGCGCATGCCCACCGCGAATGCGCCGAGGTAGTCGAAGCCGTGGCTGGTGATCAGGTTCTTGGCTACGTCGTGCTGCTTCTTTGCGTCCTGCCCCGAGACCTTGGAGACGGGGGCCCACAAGAGTTGACCGCCGTTGGGGAGCCAGCTGCGAAATCTTGTCAGTAGGTCTGTCTCATTGTGTATTCGGCGGGATCGGCTCACTTCAGACACCTCAGCTCCTCGACGGTAGGTATGCCCTGCATCAGCAACTCGCGGTCGCGAAGAGGGCTCTCCCTCGCGCGGTCCTCGGGGAGGAAGAAACGCGAGCCCGGGATGGAGAGGAACTCGTGCTTGATGACGCCCAGAAGAACATCGCGGACGGGCTTGGGTCCGTAAACGGCGCCGATGAGCTGCCATCTTCCCATATCGAGCTGCTTCGCGACGGCGGCGACGTCTTCCTCCGACATCGGGCCCTCCTTGCTCGTGTACTTGGACTTGGGCCCGCAGTGGGCGGCGTTGAGCAACGTGTGGCGGAGGAAGGGGACGTTCTGCAACACCATCTGCAGACGCAGGGGACGGATGATGTCGACGACGCTGGGCAGGTCGGAGTCGTTCTCGAAGGTGATCTCGTACGGCTGGTAACCTCCCGGGTTGGGCATCAGCCACATGCCGATCTTGGTCACGATGCCGAGGTTGCTCTGCGAGAAGAGGCCATCGTTGTAAGGGCCGTAGCCCGTGTTGAAGAGCTGCCACGTCTCGCTGGCCGGCTGCTCGTCGGGACGCAGGTTCGGGTCCGCATCGGGGTTGGGAACGCCGCCCATGCCGGTGCGCACGAGCTTGCCGTTCGGCAGCACAACCTCCATGCCGCAGTGCATGCCCCAGTGGTCTCCGTAAGGCGTGGCGCCGACGCCGCGCTCGACCGCGTTGCCGAGGACTGAGCCCTGGCCGACGGGGACCGAGAGCCAGAGGTGCTCGCGCAGGTTGTGCTTCTCCAGGTACTCGTGCAGGTCCTGGAAGCTCACGCCCGGCTCGACGAGCGCGTACGCGCCCTCGACGTTGACCTCGAGGATGCGGTTCATGTGGCGCCCCAGGTCCATGACCACGGAGCCGGGAACGCGCGGAGAAGCGCCGCCGTAGCCGAAGTTGCGGCCGAGCGAGATGGGCCATACGGGCATGACGAGCTCGTTGCAGAGGGCCACGAGGTCCTGGACGTCCGGGACATGACGCGGCGTGACGACGGCGGAGGCGACGAGCTTTGTCTTGTCGTAGAGGGGGAAGTGGTCGTGCGACTTGGGCTGGTTGAGGTACGAGTCGCCTTCTAGAGGCTCGTCCTTGGGGACGACGCGGACATTTTCGACGCCGCAGATCTCCTGGGAGCGGATGATGAACTTTTGGAACAGCTCGGGTGTGAAGTTTGGCGGGAGGGCTATTGGTTCCGGGATAGGAGGCATTGTGAGTTATATGGAAGGTTGTTGATTAAGTATGATGCTGGTATATAAAACGTGGTGCTGGTACTGAGCGACGATGCCGAAGAAGCAGATAAGGTTCTGATAACACAGTGAAGATTTCGAATATGAGATATAGAAGGCCAAATAATAGCTTTTAATTGCGACTCTATTTTCTACATCAACCGTGCCGATACTGAGGATCGTACCAGACAAACAATCAAAACGCGTGGACGGTGGCTCCCCGCTTGCCGGTAACATGAGTGTTCCGCGTTGTTTATAAGTTCAGGCTGCCCCATCCACGGTTGTCCGTCGTGCCTCGGGCCCTGTTCAGGCCCGTCCTCCGGGCCAACAGTCCGGGACCTCCGCAAAAGCGAGCTCGAAGCCACAGCCAGAGTCCGAACCGTCCGGGGGCTGGTATACGACCGGTGTCCTCCCATGATATGACGAGCAGTGGCCACAGCAGCAGATGAGACAGTGGTTTCGATGATGGGACCAACCGTTCGATGCAGACCGCTGCCTAATACGACACGCTAAGCGCACACAACCTTATTTCGAAGAGAGTAGCTGTTCACCTTGTGGTTTGCGAGGCTTTCGGCGCGAATGGGCGTCGCCAACCGTGTAAGCGCAGCCGTGGCGCGGGATGGTCTCGGCTGGGCGCGGCTGGGCTGGGCGCGCGACGACCGAGGAAGCCCGTGTATCGGAAGCACTGTTCACTTGGCGAGGCGGGGCGTCGTGAACTTGTTTTGTGTTGGTTCAATGACTGAAACGGTATTATGCGAAAAGAAAGGAGTCGCCGCTGGAGATGCCTGTTGTTTCCGGGGCGGAAACGGAAGCTTGCAACAGGGACCTTGGCATGAAACGTTGTTTGATGTGGAGGGTGCCCCATGGCCTTCCCACACAAACACACAGACAACCGTTCCCGCCGTGAGCATACAGAGGCGGATGAAGTCTTGACAGTGTCTTACCGCTGCCTCGGGAGTCTGCTCATGAAACAAAACGTGGCCGCTTGCCCTTCTTACCCTACGGACCTTTGACAACCGACCTTGTCAGCTGCCTCGGCCGGTAATGTCCGAGGTACTCTCTCTCGCTTGCAGAGTTTCCTCCCCTCCATTCTCCATCTCAACTTGGAGTTTGTGGTTCCCAAACTGCCAAATGTTCAATGGCATGCCCGGCACATATACACTCACGCCTACGGGAGCGCGCGGATTTCCGGACAAACGGTTGGAGAACTTTCGCATCGGCGGTTCGCAGTAGGCCGAAAGGACGCCTCAGCGTTTCTAGAAAATTTCCTGCCCGGGCCCTTTTGGCTTGTGTGGTAGGGACTTCCAATGATATGCCATGACTGATAGGCGTTCCGTTGCGTCCGAGGATTGAGTGCGAGTAGGTTATGATGTGTACGCGCCATGAAGCTTCGCGCTCCTACGACGGCTCAACTTTCAAAA
>JAIMZG010000108.1:0-22755 GCA_020466075.1 Colletotrichum coccodes | reverse complement strand
CGTGTTGGGTGAGGTGCGTCGATAATGGCGTCGGAAGCGTCGTCGTTTTTGTGGGATTGGCAAAGATTGGGGGCCAACGAGTTCCGGCGGGGGTTGTTGGGCCGATTTCGCCCATGTTTTTGTCACGCCTTGATGAGAAGCTGTTGTTGACTCATCGGAATTGGCGATGGATATGGGTGCGGGCGTCGGATCAGCGATTCCTGTCGGGATCGCTTAGCCGGGCTTTCGTGCTTGATGAGAAGACATCGTCTATTTTGTTGAAAGTGACGGTGGGCTTGGCCTGCGAGCCACGAAACGGCCATTCCCGTCTGGATCGTCGGATATGGACTTGCTCGTTGTCATCGAAGCCATTCAGGGAGAGGGGGGAGCGGTCAACACGGATCGTGGCGGCTCAGGCTGCTGGACGGATATTGTGCGCCAAGAAGACGCGTGTGCCTGCGGGAGAGCAAGGAACAAAGAAGGCGGCGTCTATTGAAAGAGAACACGGCCCCGGCAGGCGGTCGCGAGGACAATCGAGGTTAATCTTTCGGGATATTCTTCCTGCTTTCGGCCACGTTCGGGGTGCCGGGCCACGATGTTCGATGCGATCGAAGGCTTCTTCGGGCGCTTCGAGCCCTAGAGCCCGGAACGAAGGCGGTGCGTTCGATACCTATACCTTGCCTGGTAATCGAGCGCCGCTCCCTCGACTGAGATGCGTGAAATGTTGTCGAAGCTGGCAAACTCGACGTTCGTTTGAAGGTATTGGCCCGGATCGCGACCAGGCATTTTTGACAGCTTCGGCTGAGGGTGCGCAATGTTGGCTACGCAGTCACCTCAAGGCCCCTTTCGCCCCCTCGCCTATGACCCCTTGCGGAGCACGAGATTGCCATCGCCATCTCCATCGCCTCCGAGGATGTGCTTGGGATTGTCTATTATAACTACCGCCTCGAGGAACAGGCCGACTTTATCCATAAGGGTAGGGGTTGTGAGAACGGGTTCATCCGGGACCCCGTCGTCGTCATCAGCTGCGACACCCGTCTGCGAGGCGAAGGCCGCGAAGGAATAGTAGCAACACTTTGGATTTCACTTCGGGGCGCCTTCCCACCCTCGACCTTGACAGGACTCGAGACAATTTTGGCCTGGCTGGGACCGGCGGTAAAGTCTGATAGAACCCTCTCGGGGCACAGAAGCTTGGTCAAAAGTTCGTGTTAGGAGCCCTGCTCAAGAACGGAGCGACCCCCACACGAGGCGGAGCGAAGCGACGCTCGCGCAATCATTCGGACCGACGATTTTGGGGGTTGTCAACAAGATCTGCCGGCCGAGATGGAATTAGAGATGGTGGGGTCAGGGCTATTAAAGACTCTCGAAAGGACGTCGGGCGCAGTGGAGAAAATCCGCCTTAAAATCCGGCGTCAATGGCTGACTGGGCTAGTGCTGGAGGCGGTATGGCGTCAGATGCGCAGTGTAGATAGCATCGTGGAGTCTCACTGGTCATCCCCGCGCCGCCAAAGTGGTTTGCAGCGCGTGGCTTTAGGGTGATGTCGTCAGCGGGAGTATTCCGAGTGGGGTGGGGACCGCTTCTTCTTTGCCTGTTTCGCCCGGTGGATTTCGCACGTGCCTCCCCGTTTCCCCCGAGACCAGCGTGGAAATAACTGGGGCTCTTTATCCGTGTGGCTCCAGTGTTTCTGGGGGCCGGCAAAGGAGCCGCTCCCGGACCTCGTATGGCCCGGCCCCGCGGAGAAGATTTATTCCGCGAGCACGCGCTGTGTCCAGGGGACAATGGCAGGCAGATGCGATTTCGGGTGCTCTCAACCGCCCTGCCGTTGCTTTTTCTCGGTTTGCATATTTTGTCCATAGTTGCTTATCCTGTGCTCCTGTCAGCTGCTTGTCTATCCCTGATATCTCGGGTTCGAAACACATGTTGTCTTCGTCGGCGTGCCGCTTGTGTTTCCCCTCCGTTTGGCAATTGCAGCCGCACTTCCCTCGCGCTGGTTTGAGCACGTCGGATCGCATATGAAATCTGCGTCGCGCTACCACCTCGAACCCTCGTCTGCCGCCTTCCGCGCATAGTGGCATGCATGCCGGAAATACGACCCTCAGCTCGGGCGTCCGTTTTTGGTGGGCTGGCAGCAAGACCCAGTTTCTCTCTACGCAACACACGCGCCGCTGCCGCCTCATGATGTGCATCGCGCCTCATGATTTCCTCGGGGCGGGCTAGTTCCAGATTGCCTGGCGTACAGCACCGCTGTTGCGACGTGCGGCAAGGGCCCCTGAGACCCAAGGAAGTCGGTTGGAAGGGGAGAGGCGAGGGGCGATTTTGAAAATGGTACCCAAAGTCGCCGACGTTGGTGTTGGTGCTGAACTTCGCGAGTGCGCGATGTCTCGTGATGTCTCGACCGGCAGCCACATCTCAGCCACCAGACCGAGCTAGACCGAGCCAGGCCTTTGCCTGATTGGGAATCGATTGGTTCTTCTGGACCCGAATGCGTGTCCTGACTCACCTTGGTCTGTGTAGGCCTTGTTTGCAAGAGCGATTCGAGTTGGTCCCTCGTAAGGTTGCAGTGTATGACAGACGAAAACTCTGGACGAAAGTCTTACACGATTACCTTGCGGGCTTTGCTTTCTGCTTCGTGAGACGACACTGCAGCATCCGTGACTAATCGGCCCCGGAGCCCTCCGCTGATCTCGTCCTATCAGCTCCCGCATAGCCTTCCCTCCCTCGTCTCCATCGGGGTTGGCGGCCATCTCGATGCCACGAGAGCGCTCGGCCGCTACAGCGGCAGAGAACCCTTGACGCCTCAAGCAGCCACGGTCAGCCGCACCGTCAACAACAAGCCTTTTGGGACGTTTTACACGGTCGCCAATCTCGGCATGGCCACGAACAAGGCCAAGCCGGCCGGCAAGTATGGCCAGCCAAAAGAGACATCCGAAATTAAAGCGAACACCGTCTGCCAGGCCGAAGGGTTCTGCATGTCAGGCATCCAGCTCAAACGATTGACCGAACTCTAGATGCCGAAATAATGTATAATGACCACTGCCCGCCCGGGCTCCCCCCCCCCCCCCCCCCGACGCCCACAGACCCGAAGCCAGGAACGAGCCTTTACGTACTTCACAACGCTAAAAGTGACGGCGCATCGAGCATGCCTTTTTGCAATCTGAGGACGCAGCGGGCTACGAGAGTTGGGGGGTTGTCGACGGAACTGAACTCAACCATCATCATTCTGGCATGCGGCCGACTTAAGAGCCGTAACACGCTCCTCTCCATTCGTTCTTTCCACGTTTATTTTTCTCAGTCATGCTGGTCGTTTTACCCGTTTAACAGAGGGCGGTATTGCAAAACCGCTTGGAGCTCGTCATGTTATGGTGGGCCGTTCAACAGGCACGGTCAAACCGGCCGTAAAAGTTAGGACTCGGTCACTACATCATTGTAGCCAAGTGGCTAGAATAACCTTATGGGCCCTAGACGATCGGACCAGGCGTGTAACATCGACAGGACGACCGGCTCCGGCTCCGTGTCTACAGGGAAGCCAGCAGGACTGGTGAGTTAGCTCGAGGGCGGCCACGCTTGTTCCGTTGCCGGATTTTCGTTTTACTACCGGCTTGTTTCTCGCGGTCTACGGTTTCTTTGTCGACTATGCGTCTTTTCCTCGCCCTTGCGCGGCAATGATGATGGCGGCGGCGGCGGCGGCGGCGGCGGAAGATGCCGTCAAGATGTGCCGTACTTTTCCGCCGCCCAGCGCCTAGGGGTCACGGCTGGCCGGGACCGGTGCGTGCCACAGACTAGACTGCATGTGCACAGTCGCGTGCGCAGGGAACGTCAGGGAAAGGGTCCATGCCACACATGGTGGGCTCTGGCTGAGCTCACGGATTCCAATGTCCTTGCGGTGTAACCCGCTAGGCTGTGGAGTTGCGAGCCAGTCTGCGATGAGGTCAGGATGGATGGCAAAGCAGGTCAGCTCTGCGAGATACTCTTGCAGCATCATTCATGTATGGCAAATCCTCTTCATACACCTGGTCGAAATTGGCCCAAAGGTTCGTGGGTGTTGGGCGGAGCTGGTTGGTCCAAGAAATCGGATCGGCAGCCAGGTCCGGCCATGGACCCCTGCACCGTTGCAGAATCACATTTGGCCTTTGTCTTGAACCCTCAACCTGTCCAACCAGGCGCGAGGTGAGCTTGTTCCCCTCCTGGTCAATCTTGGCAGTTCAGCTACATGGTTTGCAGTCAACGCAGTAGCGTAGAGCGGAGACCTTTCCTCCTCGCACCTTCCCGCTCCTCACCACCACCACCACTACTACCAACGCTCGGTGAATCGCTCTTGCCGTCGCGGATTTTACTGTGGCAGACAAACATGCAGGCCCCAAAGGCAAAGCCAGCGCAGAGGAGGAGAGGAGGGCACACCGGATTAGAGTTTCCCTCTCGTAACGATTTCCCCCTCCACCTCGACTCAGTCGCCCTGAGTCCCGTCCCGTCACCGTGACATGAGCTTGGCGACGAAACAGCCTTTTTCGTGCCGTTGTTTCCTGTCGTCACCTGCGTCCGGGGCCTTCCTCTATCGGTTGGACCATGCCGACACCGTTTTCTCGGGAAGGAAACGTTCGTCGTGGGCCCTTCCCCCCTCGGTTTCTTCCCCGTCTGGGCTTGGGTGCACGTGTGTCTCACCTCCACGATCCTTCACCTCTCCCTTGCCTCCAGCCGACCGTACATCTGCGTCCAGTCAGGCGCACCCATAATGTGCCCATACCGTGAGTACGGTACCGTTTCTCCTGGGGACATCATTTGTCGTTCACAAACCCCTCCCCGGTGGCTTGCGTCAGAGGGCCACTGAATCGAATTTCCTCTTCGTACCTACATGAAGCTATACTTTCAGATGTTTTTGGTTCAACGCCGTCGCTTTTCTCCCGCTTTTCTCCCGAGGCGACCAGACAGCGGAAACGCCACCTTCGAACTCATGCCAAGTGGGTGCGAGACTTGCTATCGACCATCCAGCTGAACAGCTCCGTTGGATGCATACCCTACCCCGAGGTAGAAGAAGAACAAAAAGAAGAAGGAAAAAAGGGAAAAAAGGAAAAATAAAATAGAGACAGGCGGGTGAGTCCATCTCTCCCCCTTGCTTCTAGCGTATTGTTCCTCCCTTCTTCCGTGTAACAGCACTGGCTTGCTGTCTGCACCTTAGCTGCTGGGCCCCCCTCCACTCCCGCCCTTCTGCACATACGCTTCGATCACCTGTTGGACGAAACCTAAAGACGGTTGTGTCCTTCCCCCCTCCCTCCCAGACATTGCGAGACGAAAGGTAGCTCGGACATTAAGCCCGTCGATCTCTCTGTTCTAGCAATCCCGGGTTGCGTCTTGGTATATAGTTCTTCTATCCCCTTTGGCACCCCCATCGCGCTGGGAACCTTCCCATGTCAGGAAGATCGTGACGCAAAATCCACATCGACCCAGCGACACCTCAGTCTTGGGACATCATGGCTCCGACTCCAGAAGCGATTCCGCGGGCAGATCCCGCCGGACTGCACGCGACCGAGCCCTTGGGGGGCACGATTATGAGCGTCATCATCTGCCTCGTCTCCATCAGCATCATCTCCGGCTTCTTTGGTATGTGACCACGGTCATGAGTTGGGACAGCGAGGGAAGAGACCGGCGTACTGACGGACGACAAACAGCCCAGAGGAGCACAGCGTTGAAAAACTGGAGAAGGATGCCGTTCGTGGTGTGGCGTAAGCGTCGGCTTGATGTATTGGGAATGCCCACGGCGCTAACAGTGAAGCAGTCGTACTTGCCGTCTACGCCGATTCATATCTTTTCGTCTTCGTCACGGCGATTCTTCAGTTCGCCCTCGGCGTCAACACGAGCATCGAGATCTGCGACGGTGCTATCCTCCTATGCCTGGTCTGTTACATTACGACAAAAGTGTTGATCTATCTGTTCTTGGTCGAGAAAGCGGTGTGTATTTGGGCCTCTGACAACGGAAGCTGGCTGGTCGAGCTAACGGCACGAAGCACATTATCCGAGGCGCAACGAAATCGCGGCTCAAGTCGAAACTCTACATATTCAACTCATTCGGCATGCTTGGCGTCTACGCCGTCATAGCCATCCTGAACTTTATCTTGTGAGTCGACAGAAACGCAAATGGCCACGGGAGATGGCTGACGATAGCACAGCCGCATTACACGCATCGACGACGGACAATGCTACATTGGAATGCAGAAGGTCTCAATGATTCCCCTCATCTCCTTCGACGCCGTCGTCAACATTTATCTTACCATCCTCTTTCTCATCCCTCTCAAGAGTAAGCCATCCTTATGATGCGATATATAATTGGTAATCTTAACATTCCGCAGGTCTCTACACGTTCAAACACTTCCCAAAAACTCCGGCAAACGTTCGACTCAGGACTGTTGCACTCCGTACCTTTATCGGTGCCCTGTGCACTCTTACGAGCAGCATTGTGTAAGTTGGGCAGACATCGTAATTTTAAGCTCAAGGTTTCTGACTCGTCTTAGGAACTTGACCGTACTAATGGTCCTTGACGGCGAACCCGGCTGGGTTTGCCTCATGTGCTGCAACAGCGATAGTATGCCAACTACCACACCCCGTCCCTGCTCGCAAAGCTGACCGCCCCCTAGTCCTCTTCTCTGCCATTGTCGTCCAATGGGTGACCAACAAGGATAACGTCGCCACCCAAGGCTCATCGGGTGCTGGCTCCCGCAGCGAGCCATTCATCGAGGACTTTCGTCGTCCCGATAGGGCTTCCTACTCACCGCACGTCGCACCGAGCCAGAAGCACGTCATGGATGATGTGGGCGAAATTTCACTCGACAGCTCGATGCCATCCGATTTCGCCAGCAGCGACAAAGCCTCATCCGAGGCGGGAGGTGCGTGCAGGACGTCTTCGGCCGGCTCTGCGCCCTCGAGCGGCGTTGTGGTCACGACGACGATTAAGCGCGAATCGAAACCCACGCCAGCCGTTTTTGAAGAGATGGCCATTGAGGAAGGCTACACGGAGCCGAACAAGTCCCGGAGGATGAGCAGGTGCGAAGCGGATTTTGACCGCTACATGAGGAGTTCACAAACGAAGATCACGGCCGGCGATCGTTGATTAAGCTTAAAAAAGAGGGCATTCCGACTGCATTTCTTCCGGGCGGCATAATATCTAGGGAGTCCTTCCTGTTTTACGGCGCGACACGGGCAACATCACACACATCGGGGCGTAACAACGGTCTGCTTTTTTCTTCTTCTTCTCTTCTTTGGGTTCGGACTGCCCTCGCGGGGGTTCTAGGACGACAAGGACGGATACGTTTTTCTTTTGATGTTTCTTGATATCACACCCCGATGAACGCCATCGGGAAGGCTAGTTTGGCAACGTATTTTCATCATATACACGCAAGGCTTATGTTAAGACGTAAAAGGTGGGAGATATACATGTTCAATGGATGAGCGGCTTGGGAATACGGAATATCATGCCGGGATATTTTTAACCGCCGTCTGGATCGGGAAGTCACAGGCGCTCTCTCGAGATATAGGATTGGGCTTGGGACGAAAACTCCAAGATACCGGTTTTGCCTTTCTGCATAAAAAAGGCGGTCGTAGCATAGGAGTGGGTATAGGGCAAGATTTGCGATCTTTGCCAGATCACGTACGGAATCCGCATGGCCTCCAAGGGATCGGCGGCGCGCCATGCCACACGCTACAGTAGTTTGTAGCTAAAGAACCACAAAACCCACAATCAATAAACTTTCGCAATGCCTTGGTCCGCTCGATGGCCTCCTCTTGGCCCTGGCAGTCCATCCTGCTCTCGGCCACTTGCCACAATATCGATCTTTTAATCTCATCTCCGGATGACTGACTTCTGCCCTCACGGTGTAGCCATCACATGGTATATGGATTACGGCATTCTGGTTTGATGATGAATTATCTAAGGGGGAGCTCTAAGCAAGGCAATTTCTATTGCAGGTCCCTCACCGCTTCAAGGGCGATTGCCGCGTTGCCACATTTTCTCATTTGCCAAGCGCGTGCCGTGGCATCTGGCAGTTGTTTCGTGACCAGACCGGACTCTTTCGCCTCCCACACCCCGCCGAACGGGCTTCCACGGCAGTTCTTGCGTGAGGCCCATCGACGTTGGTTCTGGAATTTCTGTGTGAGAGCGTATGTGCGTACGTGTCTGTGGGTGTCTTGAATACTCGCCATGCGTTTCTGCGTTGGACGACTCGAGGAACGCAGGACGATTCCCAAGTGCGCGGGCTCGAGGAGACGTCGTTTTCTTCGTCCCACGTGGGGGTTTCCCTATCCCGTCCGTGACATGTCCCCTTTTTGCCTGTTGCGCTCATGACGACAGGTGGCATGGGGTAATGGGAGCGTGTGGTTGAGCTACCTGACTGCGAGGGGAGCGAGACGTATGCGCAGCCGGTCCAACGCTCGAGGGGACGTTCGTTTCTCTCCATGCGCGTTCGCGAGCCATCGACACGTGGATCTCCTCGGCCGGTTCTGCTGTGACACCCTACCCTCCCCGCGGCTTTTTGACATGTTTTGGGTTTTGGGAGCTGCAGGAGCCGAGGCTCGGGGCCGTGGTTCCAACCCGGGCATACACGTTCCTTACGACTTACACGTCTCTCGCTCGTTGACCCTACCGATGAACAACGTCTTCTTTTCCATCCAGTTATCGAGACCCGGGTCTGTCTCTCTCTGCCTCCGACAAGTCATGTTAGACCTCGAACCCCCGGGAAGGGCCTGTCACTGTGCCCCGGTCCTAGCTTTTCCCTTTCGCGGCCCCTCGCTCCCCGCCTCGGATAACTGACGGGTCCCGCTGCAAAAGTGGGCTTTCCCGTCGGGGGACTAACGGGACCGGGTAGGCATCACCAACGGAACGAGTCAACGACCAAAAGTTGGGGAGAGTTGGGCTGAAGCAGAGGGTGGACAAAGTTTGCGAGTCGACGAAGCTTTTCAGGGTCACAGCATCTGCCTCTATAAGTCGAATGGGATTTGTTGCGAATTCCGGTCGCTTCTCTCACCCAGCGTCTGGTGGTGTTCTGAATCCGCAAGCTTGCAGAGCGCACGACCCCGACCGCCTCTCCGCCGTTCTCCAAGCCTCCATCTCCCCTATCGTGTGTGCCCGATTCCTCTGCGTGGTTATGTATCTCGAGGCCTCGGCGCAGGTTCTTCCCGCATGGAATAGAAGAGGAGGTGATGAGGAGAAAAAGTGGAAGGGCATGGATCACTACTGGCAGGATGACTGGCTGGCGTTGAGCCGCCGCTTCCACGAAGCCCGTGTAATTGTTCGCCAAGACTTCATTGTCTGATTTGCGACGCCCGCAGACGCTCTCTTCGCTGCGTCCGTCGCATGTGTGGTTTTGTGCCTCTCGGCGTCGTTGCCGAGCAGGACTGGACGATCCCGTTGGCTGCTTCCCGCGCCGAGGCATAGCACAAGGGTCAACCCTCATCAAGGAACCCCCTGGTCTGGTTGTCGAGAGACGGGCATGCAAGTCGATGCCATTCTGATCTGCTGCTCGTTGGCCGCTGCCTCCAAAGGTGCTTGGGGCAGACAATTCGAGCCCGCGACGGAGCGGTACTTCGTCGTTCTTTGATATTAACATTTCCGTGACAGGCTACTACGAAAGAGGGCAGCCTAGACACGTGAGTCAAGGCACGAGGCAAAACGCCAAAGACACGAGGCAGGATACTGGGTTGGGGGGCGCATTGGACGGCGCGAAGCAGGCGGCGTCGCGTATCTTGCACTCGCGGTATTACAAGATGCGACTCCCAAAGGAGGTAAGTCGATGGAACGACACACGGAATGGTTTTGGGTGGGCACTGGGCGAGGCAAACTTTCTTGGGAGGATTGCTACGGTACCGAGTAGTGAGCCAAGCAACCAGGGTGAAATGGGGGGATGGATGCGAGGCGAAACGTAGATGAGATTGAGAGATCTCATCTACCGAGGGGCGCCAGATCCGTGCCGCAGCAAATCACAACGACAAGTCGCACGCTGAATGTGGCTACTGTAGGCTGCCTCACCGCGGGAACGCTTGCGTGCGGCCAGTCAGGGCCGGCGACGGGCAACTGAGTTTGACGATGCCTGCCTGCTCACTGGCTGGAGGAGTAGGAGGAGGAGGAGGAGGAGGAGGGGTAAAGAGCAGCAAGAGTTCTCTCCCATTGAGTGTGGCAAGCTCACGTGAAGCTTGCGCTCTTCTTTTGCCTTTGCAGGTGTTCTAGCACACCGTGCTAGGCATGCATGGAAGAAGGATAACGGAGACGCGTACGAGACCATCGGCGACGAGGGTTGCAGCGGCAAGACGGAGCTACTTCAAAAAAAGATAAAAGTACGTCAGGTCGGCCTACTATGACATATTGAGAGTAACGCCTCCACGCGCGGTGCCCCCTCCGCACACGGACGCTTCCAACACCGCTTCCACTTCCCCCATTTCGTGGGCCTTGCTCGAACTCGGCGACGTTGCGAAGTAAACAAAACGGGACTCCCGTGTGTACATGTACAAAACGCCGAGTCCTACCCGTTCCCTGCATCTCTTCCTCATGTGTTATACCATGCCACGTTCGTCTGCAACACCGCTCATCCACATGGGAAAGGCATACCGGAGAACGTGACGGAGAGTCCCCTCACCTTCCTCGAGACCGCTCTTCGAGGCCAGGACATCCCCACATGACCGAGGGGACCGAGGACGTCCGTTCTCAGTCCCCAGTCGGGTCGGGTCAAGCTCGAGGTATCCGTTACCCGGCACCCCCGCAACGGCAGACCACCTGGGGGCCAAAGCTCTTCCTCCCCACCCTCCGACGATACGTTGATGCTCTTCTACCGACCCGGGCCTAGAGTTCCGTTTCTTCCTCCTTTGGGAAAGAAGTTCAAAAGTAAACGTCGAGGAGGAAACGTCCATTCATGCAACCGTTCCCCCGTCGTTTCATGAGTCATGGTCGGCTTTTATCCATTCATCACAGCATCGCGTCGTACTCCTCTTCCCGGTTCTTTCCCTCGGGGGCCGTGCTTGAACTTGCTCACCGTTGCTGAACCGAGCTGTTACTCCCCTCCCCAACCCGGCCTAACCCAACATGACCCAACCTCGACAACCTTCTTCGTCGTAGCGTTCCACGTCTCCCCCTTGGCACCCTGTTCATTCGGCTGATTCTGACATCACATCTGCTTCCAGATCTCATCTTTGTGTTCCTTTCCGGTCTTCAGTCCAATGATTGGTCTATCGGGCCTCGGGGTCAACTCCTTGAGGAAAAGGGGAGAAAGCTATGGTCAACAGTTGCAAGCAGCTTTTCTCCCCTCTCCAACGGTCCCAAATCGATGTTCTTCCTATTGTACTTTACTTTTGCTTTTACTTTCACCGTTGATACCTACTTCCCCGCCATTATGCTAGTGCTTCCTTCCACGCTCCTGTTAGGGTTCCATGTTACCGTCCGTTCCTTCAACCAACATACATTGGCATGCTGTTTCGGTTCGTTGTTGGTCCATGTCTGTACCACGACGAAATCTGTCGACAGTCTTGGCGTGCGCTACCGAGCAGGCACTGGCATACACCCCAGACACACACTCTGTTTCTCCCACTCTTTAATCCTCCCGCCCACATGAGTGTCTGCCATATACTTCTGCCCAAGTAAAGACGCCGCCGCCTTCAAACGAAGTGGGAAGGTCCGCCGTCCGTTCATGTTTCCGGCACTAGTTCGTCTGCGATGAGGACTTGCCTATTACTCGGGCAATGTGACGATGCAGAGTTCGGTGGACGAACCGTGGAGACGGACAGGGTAAGAAAGGCACCATTGCTTTAAGACGTGGCAGAGTCAAGGCACACCGCCTTAGAGCACGGTATTTCTCCCGCGGCTCGCCCATTTCCCCAACCTACACGTGTGACATTCGCCCATGAGCCACTCGCAACACTGCGCTGACAGACTTGCGCGTATTCGCATGCGAGCATGTGTAGGAGCAATGTGATCCGCTTCTACTTCGAAGAAATTCTCCCTTTTTGCTCGTAGCTTCGATGGAGTACACCACCATGCAGCCAAACACATTCCATTCCGCCTTGACATGACTAGTTGTGTTGCCTGCATCGGGGGATGTCAACCACGTGTACTGTACATCGAACAACCAGAGGGGCGGTGTGCGACAATGCAGACAGAGCCACCGTTTCCAACCCCCCGTAAGGACATACACTCCTTCGTCTCCGCGACCAACCCGACACTGCAACCACTACCGCCATATCACGCATTATCCATCAAGATGTCGACAAGACAGGGCCAAGACCGATACGAGACGACAAGCCCCGAGCTCTGGGTGTTTCCCCTACGAGAGGCGTCCCGGAATGATTCACACTTTCGTCGCCGACCATCACCACTACCATGAAGAAACACCCCGACAGACATCTCCGTGGTTTCTCCTAGTTCGATGCCGACTTGAAAAACGAGCTTCTGCCCTGACGACGTGTCGCTACTGCTGCCTTGCGCGTCTTCCCGCGGCCCATGACTCTGAACAACACTGTCGGGGGACAATCTGCGTGGTTGCCCGTCACCAGAGCCTCCGTAGCAGACGCATTGCTGTGCGGTCCGTTCAACGCATCACAACATACATCGACCAGGCATCTTGTTTCCCCCTCCCGAATACTATATGCCTGTGATGAAGATGGTAAAGATAGCACTCGACGATGTTCGTGGCCGTGTCTCTCCGCCCCTTTACAAGACTCCAAAAAGCCCCAGCTCAGCAGCTCCTTCGCGTGCTGCGTCATTTAGACATCACCGAGATCGCCCGGCGTGTACGTGATGCACCGTCGTCCCCCTGAACTCAATATTTTTACATGGTTCCGCTCGGCCCTGCGTAGTCCCTCTGACTTGGTAATTCTCTCTCTCGTCCAGGCTCACCTGGACGCAGAAGGGGAAGAACGTAAGTGCGCTCCTGTGTCGGCGAAAACTCTCGAGGCGAAGCTCCGTCCGGCGAACCATCTTCCCCGGCGCGGTAAGCGCTACCGACCACCCACCCACACAAGACTACAGGACACGCAAGCCCTTGGACGAGGCAGGAGAGTGAGGACTCCAATGGCGGCGGCCCGGTTGGCGCACGGGGCCTGTGGCATCCGGCGGAAGCTTAAGTCACCTCACGCCAACGGCCTACGGGGCTCTCCTCTCCTTGTAGCAAGCAGTCGGCGGCCGGGCCACCCACCGCATGAGCCCACGATGAGACAGGCCTGGGAGGAGGGCGGACGGGGCAGGACCCTGACGATGTCTCGTGTGTGAACGACGGCGAGTAGCCGCAGTGTCGGCGGCGTTGTCCCGTTTCCATCTCCTTTTCCGGCCGGGCCGCCTCCCTGAGCCGCCTTTCCGTTTTCTTCACTCCGGAGCACACCGTCCGAGCTCGCCCGCCACCCCCGTCCGCCCCGGGCGACGAGCAATTCACGGACCAACAGCACGGGACGAGGAGTTCTACGCCATTGTTTACTGTGGCGTAACCGATTTCCTAGGCACGTCGCAGGAGGGAGTCCTCACATGCCGGACGTTACACCAACGACGAGCCTTATGTTACGAGATACTCCGCGAGCAGCATTCCATGTAAGCAAGATGCGACATGTCAAGACGATAAAGTCAGTAATGTGATAACTTGGCTTGTGCAGCCTGGTATTCCTTGTGTGTTCGTAGCTCGTGAGTCTATCCTTTTGGATCTCGTTTGGATCGTCCCTGAGCCCGCATTCCCCTTTTCTATAATCGTCCGCAAACACCGTTGTTTGTGTCGGGTATCCTTTGAGCCAAACCCGACTCGTAAAATCATCCAGTGGGAGAGAGTTATTCAGCGAGTGACCACCCCTGAATGTGAAAAGCGAAAGTCCTGAAGCAGAAAAAAAAGGGGCAACTGTATGTACAGTAGAAGAAGTGAAATGAAGAAAGTGTTTATCCACTTTCGCAGCTTATCCACCGAAAACCCCCCATGAACCGAAAAATATTTGTGCCCGTCCATGAAAACCGAACGTGTACCGGAATAGAAAAGCTCATCCGTCACTGCCTTGGCAGACTTAGGCGGAGGCGTAGGACTGGCCGAGAGCGCTGAGACCGGAGCCGGTGTTGAGGACGCCGTCGCTCGCCATGAAGTAGGAGTAGCGGTCAAGGTACTCGAGGCTGTCCAGCTTGGGGATGTTGGTCTGGACGAAGCTGTTGATCTGCTCGGTGGTGCCGAAGGGAGCGAACTCGGTGAGCCAGACGGGCTTGCCGCCGCAGATCTCGTGGACCGACTTGATGTGGTCGAAGAGGGTGGAAGCGGCCTCAGACGGGGAGTACCAGTGAGTCACGCAGAAGTCGTAGGAGCAGCCGGCGGTGTCGCAGGCAGAGACCCAAGACTTGAGCCAGTCGAGACCCTCGCCGGCGATGTTGCTGTTTGTGATGGCAGGGGCGCCGATCTTGACCTTGCCGGCGTAGGGGTTGACCCACTTGACGTGAGCGGCGGCGGCGGAGGCGGCGTCGAGATTGCACTGGGAGGCGTTGTCACACTCGTTGAAGCTCAGAATGTGAGACGAGCCCTTGGCGATGGCAGCGTCGGCGTTCTCGGTCCAGCGGGCGGTGTGGATGTCAATGGGACCCCAGAGCATGGGGACGAAGTCGGCGCCGGACACGGTCAGGCCATTGTCGCTCGAGTCCCAGTTGTAGACCCAAGAGCACTCCTTGCAGCTCCCGGAGAAGAAGGCGTTGACCTTGCTGGCATCGTTGTAGGCGACACCGCGCTTGCCACCGGTGGAGGTAGAGCTGACGCTAGCAGCAGCGGCCTTGGAAGAGTACGCGGGCGTAGAGGCGACGGCGACAGCGGCCTGCTCGATGATGGGAGCCTGAGAAGAGGCCTTGGGGGCAACCGAGGTGGCGAGAGTGGTGCTGGGGACAGCAATGACCGGGGTGGGGGTCGGGACCACGACGACGGAGGTGGAAGTGGTGGTCGGGGTGTACTGGACCTCAGGGACCTCAGGCTGGGGAATAGCAGGGGCGGGGGTGGGAGTACTGCTAGGGACAGACTCTCCATCAACGACGGTGATGGTGACCCAGTGGGTGACGATGTCAACCTTGTAGGCGCGCTTGTCCTCATGCATGTGACGATGAGCGTTGAAGCCCAGGGTCTGCTCGGCAAGAGCGAGCGAGGCGACGACGGAAAGAGCCTTCTTGGCGTACATCTTGGTGGTTGTTGATGAGTAAGTATCGAGTAGTGTTGTGTTGGTGAGGATTCGTGAAGGTAACGGTTTATCGAGGGAAGTGCTTGTGAATGAAGCTGATGACGATTTCTTTCTCGAAGTGGTTGAAGACGCGAAGTTCCGGCCTTGGAATGAGGGTGGATATACCGTTAGATACACACGGAAGGAGTGATGTAGTTGTCGTTGTTCGGTCTATCAAAGACGCGAATAAGGAAAGTGATGCAGTTGCTGTTGGTGAGCTGGGTGAACAAGGAACTGCTTTTTGGTCGAAGAAGCTGGCGACCGTTGAAGGAATGTGTTGGTGACTGGAGAAGGGACAGACAAGCCGGTTGATGTGAGGAAGGGGGAACAACAGGACGCAGAGAGTGTGGGGGAAGGAGGCAGTTTAATACGAGACGTGAATAGGTGCCGGGGAGAAACAAATAAGGCAGGAACATGGAACGAAACAACTTGGCAGAGGTGGGAAGGTGAGGTCGACCGGAAGGAAAGAGCGATTTCAATTGCAGGTGCCGTTGACAGTTGCGACTTGCCAGTTTCGATACGGGAGCAGGTGCGGACTGTGGGTCCCGATGGGTCGGGGCTGCAAACACTGGAGCCAACGGGGCTGATTTGCGATTCACCACGAGGAAGGAGGGGAGGAGGTACGAAAGACGATGTCCCCCTTCTTCCGTACCTATCTACCCGCGCGCACTAGGAGAAGCAGGGGGCAGGCGGGCCGGACGTATCGCGCTTTCCAGGAAAGGAAGTGGTGCAGTCGTGGTTGCTCCTGCCAGTTACAAGTCACAACCATGGCAGGTGGATCGTGCCCTTCCAGTGTCCCTTCCTCAGGTACGGATCCCTTTCCACCGTTACTGTCGCGGTCGACGGAGATGTTGATGAACTATTCGTTCAAAACAGGTGGTCGCTTGATGGTGGCTGGCCCGGTGGGAGTGGGAACCACCGCGCCCTTGGCAGTTCATCAGAGCTTTTTTCTTCTTCGTCCGATATTTTTGTTCAGGTTATTGTTTTTTTCGGGGTGATCAGCGCCTCACAGGCCGCCCTTTTTCTCTGCTGATCCCGGTTATTTGTGTGGTACCCTCTTCGGCCCTGGGGGGGGGGATCTGGACACTCTGGATCTTCCTGAACTGACTCTCTCGTTGTCTGACAAGCGCTCAGTGAGCGGGGGAGACGGGAGACGCACCCAGCACAACCAGGATGTTGTGGTGGCGTTGCGTCCTGATGACAGATGAATACCCAGGGCTTCCTCGACTTCTCAAGCTCGTTGCCTCAGACTTGCTGCCCAGAGCGGAGAATCTGGAAAAGTGTCGCGGTGAATGGCAGCATAAGAGACGCCCAGATGTCAATGTGCAAGCCAGCCTGCCAAGGGGGGCTAAACGCTCTGCTTCGTTTTCCCTTTCTATTTGACTCTATTCCTCATAAATGGAGTCTCGGCTTCACTGGCTCTCCGTCATCTACCGCAGAGCAATGGTAATACCACGCCAATAGCTAGTTGAATGGTGCCAAACGAGGGAGAAACCAAACAGTCGCAGATGTGTTGTTTTAGGTTGCTGCCCACTCACACCTCGGTGACAACTAGCGCTCGCTTGCAACCCTTCGCTCCTTTTGCCTATCCGTCCGCTGGTAGTGATGGCCTGGACCTTCTAGCCAAGAAGAGGGGAAAGGGGAGCTTGGTTTTTGCCTGGAAGAACAACACCAACTGGGTGGCGGATGGAGCAAGAAGCGCCATTTTCAACCCCTGGCTCATGCAGGAACGGGGGGTGAAATGCTGCTGCAGGAACCGGCACCACGGCGCACCCTTGGAAACACCGGGCGCCAAGGATATGTTGTTGCTGAATACGACCATCTCGCGTACCTTTTGGTTTGTTCAATGCCAAAAGATACATCTTGCTCGAAGTCTCTGGGTCGACTTGTTACTTGCTTTTCCCCTCGCTCCATCCGATCCAGTCAGCGACTGCAAAACGTCCGCACGCACTGGCTGGCTACGAGCACAAACAGCACAGGTGGCAGTCCATGGAAGGTAGGTCGAGAGTCGAAACTACTGTACGCAAGTACCTCACTTCAGGAACGGCAACAACGGTCGGCGTGATGCAAGTAAGAATCAGGATGAAGTAGCCTCTTGCACGGCCTGTTTTTCCCTTCAACCATTGAGTTTTTGCTCATCTAGGCTCGTTGCCGAGTGCAACTCGAGCCTTGACACGACTAGACGCTTGGCCGCATGTGAAGCAAAAACCAAATAAAAAACCTAAAAAAAAAAAAAACCTGCCAGTACCTTCACTCCATCAGGCCAGTGCCTCCACCAACTTCTTAGCTGCGGTACTATCGATGACAATTCATCTGCAGAAAATCCCTCTCTTTCGCCCCCGACCAAGAAGTCATTGCTCAAACACTCGTCACCATTGCCATGGTCCCCGCTCCCTCACCTCCTCGACGTGAAGAGCTCTACGCCATCATCGAGGAGAGATCCAAAATTATCACCGATGCCCAGAGGGCAGAGTCGTCGCCGGACATTACCGCTCGGGAATGCCCCCTCGTCTACTCGTCCGCCCTTGCGCGGCTCTCAACGAGTCACTTTCCCTGCGACTATTGCCAGTGACTGCGCGGCGCTGCCCTCACTCACCCAATCCCTAACAATGACGAAGCCTTCAGCTTGGACAGACGGTCTCAGCCGGCCTGGCGACGTCAGGCAGGGTTGGCGGGCAGTGCGTGCCCTACTTTGGGTTTTCGTAATTCGTCCAGCAGCGCCAGCATCAGACGAACAAAGGATTGGCAGCAGCCAACTTGGGACGACAGCCCCACGCTTGGAGCAACCCGAGGGACTGATGCCATTGTCATGGGAGAATGGGCCCAATGCGAGGCCACTCCCGCCCATCAATACCCGTTTCACCACTTTGGGTTGCGGCCCACTTTCTCGTCGTCGACCGGCTCGGTGTTCCCTTGCACCTATTATTCCCATTTGCGCTTAGCCGGTTACGTGGGGCCAGATGGATCGCTAGGGCGAATCGACCGCTCACACAGTCCAGACTTCCAACCTGGGAGCCGAAGTCGAGTCGAAGAGGCCCATGACTGTTCGACAGCGTCAGACCCGGCGGGGACAGTAACCCGGATCCCAGGGCGCCGGCTGTGAAACCCTAAGCGAAATGAACGTCCACCACCACGGGGCAGACGTCCAGCGAATCCCATCCATCATCCCCGAACACGACGCCTATTCTGGCACTTCACTTCCACCTGTCTGGCCCTTTTCTGACAGCGCCGCCCACATCCCTCACCCAGTCCGTCCCATCGCTTCCCTGCCGCCCTGCTGCCCTAGCAAAAGCCGAACGAGGCCAGCCCTCCGGATCGTCCAAAGCTTGTTGGTCTAACAGGATTACGTCCTCATCCAGCCCTGGGAGCAGGATGTGCCGGGATGCGATAGCCATGGCAACACTGCGCCACGCCGAAGCTAGAGCCTCGGAATGTCACCCGGCTCCATCACCTGGGACTGCCATGCTGGTCGTCGTTCTCGATCAGGGGAGCCAGCACCGTTCTGGGTGCTCAGATCACCTTGGTTCAGTGGCTCTACAGAGGCTGAAGCCGACATCCGCGGCGCACGACTCAGAGCACTGGGCCGCTCAACGTCTGACAATATCAGTTCGTTACCGGAACACGAGGGCTTCGCTCCTGAATGGTACGATTCATCACGGCGTACGTAATCATCCAGCCATCGCCAGACGCTTAGCTCTGCTCCTGTCGAATCCGCCTGTTATCGTTAAACACCGGATAGTTGCGCCCATGATCCGGACAACCGACCTCAAGGGTTGCCGTGTGACCCAAACGCACTATTGCTCGTCCGATGTCAATTTTTAAGCTTGTGGTTTATGCGCGACCACCACGCAGAGAACACGCTTGTCCTCATTATTTGTCCAACTGCGGTTGTCGTTGCATTGGTCAATCTTTCATCAGCTGCTGGTATTTGCACATTCTCTCCCCATACGTGTCTCACCCGCATGCTGCATGCTACTTCAGCTTTCGTACAGCAACCCGAAATATCTTGTTGCTTCCCGTGCTGGCATTTTGCTTTGCTTCCTTGTACTTCTACATGAAACAGCGCTCAAGGCCAGCTGCAGCACTTTGTTATGTACTCGAACCCTCCTCTGTGGGGTTGACTGCAACTGGGCAGATGACGTCGCTTCTGGGCCAGTCAGGATCGTTCAAGCGAGCAAAGGGGGATTGACAAGTGTCCTTTGACTGCAACGTTCTCTACATGCGACTTCGGAACAAAGCCAGCGAATGCGTAAGGGGCTCGCTCGGCAGCAGACATGGAAGAGGACGCTGGTGGCCATGGCAAGACGGTCCTCGCAGTTCCGAATGAACAGAACAGGCCAAGGGCCTGGCTTGTCCCAGAGCGGCCCTGCCATTTGCATCTTAGAAAGAGCATGTGACTTACTTGAGAGGCTCTCAATGTAGGATCGTCCTGTTGTCCCAATGCCGGAATACTTTCCAGCGATCATTTTTCTACAGGAATGGTGATGCTTCCGAAAGCTGTTCAAGCACGACCCCGATCTGGGTTACGATTTAAGCTAGGCGGAAACTGCAACACATTTGTGCTGACACCGTGGCCTCCTGCTGCATCGCTAAGATTGGTTGCAAGCACTGCCTTTCTACTCGCCGTCCATCTGTCGATTACTCCGGCGCTTTCTCCAACATCAACCAACCAAGTGACTTTTCCATCAGTACTCGTTAACCTCTGCCCGACTGAAGGATCAGTCGCTGTTTCTGACTGAGACAGCGCATGGCGCGGCAGAGGCTACGGAGTTCAGGTGCAGACCGGGCACCTCCCGATCCATCCCTCCGGGACTCTACCGTCCATAAGGGATCCATTCCCGGCATTGCCGAGTCGCCTTGCCGATGAGCCTGCCCGTTCTCAACCCTGCCTCGACATCTGGCGGTCCTCATTCGGTGAGCAGAAACGGATGCCTATGCCATCCCCAAGGAGCCTTGCGATGCACAGCCTCCACAGAGCCAGTGACGATTACGGCTGAAGACACCAAGCGGCCAATGATGTCCTAGCATCGCTGGATCTAAGACCTGTAGCGGGCTATCAATCGCCCGACGCCCTGCCACGATGACCATCGTTGACCACGCAACACGTGACTGGGCAGCCTAAGTATCTACGTGCCCGCGCCGAGCCCATGGCGACGTCAGGCCAAGTCTAGCTCGACCGTTGAAGCTATTTTGTCAAGCTTCAGAGCGTTCTACGCAGTCCCTGGTCGCGCACTCTATATTTTCTAAGCTGCCGAGGGAACGACTTACTTTTAACTGGCAGAAACGCTTCGCAGGCTTAACAATATCATGAGCACTGCTCAGTCATCATTTGCGCTTCTCGCAACGGCGCCGAGTCTGAATGACTTTGATTATGGGGCGTCGTTTTTTCAAGGTGAAGGGCTACGTCTCGGCGACGAAAATACCTATTCGAGCGAGACACTTTCAGAATCCCCACCGAATAGGGAGCCTATCTCAATCCCTAACAACTCAGGCGGAGAATGCTCCTCACAGAATGCTCCTGCGGAGAAGCAGCGACTCGAGAGAAGAGGCCATACGAAAAGCCGAAGGGGGTGTTTCAACTGCAAGAGGAGACGAATAAAGGTGATCCGTCGAGTGAGCGATGTTTCTTCTCCGGGCTAACATCACTTGCAGTGTCAGGAGACACATCCGTCTTGCGGCCATTGTGTCAAGTCGGGGCTCAAGTGCGAATATCCTAACACTCCAACCATTATCCATCAGGTACGACAAACCCCTCGTGTTCTGATTTGCATCGCCTGACGCCTCATCTCAGCCCCATCACCAGGTGCCACTGTTCAGTCTGCAAGACATGCGGTTCTTTCAACACTTCATGCTGCAGTGCTATCCGCATCACCCTCTAGGCAACGAGAACATCTGGACACATGAGGTCCCATGCTTGTCACAAAGTGTAAGCCCTCTGTCCTATAACAGTATCAAATACCCGCTAATAATGTAAAGAACGAGTTCCTAATGCACGCCATTCTAGGCATGGCCGCCTGCGACCTCATGCGCAAGGACCCAAACCTCCTGGCGTTCGCCATGGCGCACCGCGTCAAGGCCATCAAGGCCATCAAGAAGTCCCTCGCTGAGCTGCCCCGACAGAAGGGTACGACCTCGGAGCACGCCAACGCGTTGGTGGCGACGTGCTTCGCGCTGACGTTCCAGTCGGTGACGTTCGAGGATGGCATGCCCGAGTACATGACCTTCATCCGCGGCATCCTCATCATCGGCACGCAGATGTGGATTAAGGGCATCAAGCCCATCTTTGTCAACATGATCGGGGATGACTCGCGTGCCGTCTTGGAGCCCAAGATGGCTGATCTGCCGCTGATCCAAAAGCAGTGGGCGGATGGTGCCGTTGAGGCTATTGGTGGACTGAGGGGGTTATGCCAAGATGTGGTAGAGATTGAGTATTTCGAGCTGATTATGGTAATGGCGACGAAGCTGCACACGTCGTCGTGGGAAGGTAAGTCTTCCGTGCATCAGCATCAAAGGTTGTGATGTCTACAGGTGAGAAAGATGCTGACGGTTGTTGTTACATCAGCATATCAAACCCTATCAAAGCATTACGGATGGTGGATCCAGCTCCCGCACGAAAAGTTCCAGCGCATCATCGACATGGGGAACCAGACGATGGTACTCCTAGCGAGTCACTGGATCGCGCTGAAGCAGATCATGGCCCTCATCACTAACGCCGAGCATGAGTACCGCGAGAGGGCGCCGCCGCAGGAGAACGCTGTAGACCTGGGCATCATCCGCTGGCTGGGATATCTCAACAAGCAGGTCGACCATGAGCACTTCATATATAACCAATGGCCGGTGTGGGTGGAGGGTCAGCTGAAGCGGGATTTGGGGTTCTTTGGGAAGAAGTATTGAGATTGCGGGTGGGGGTGAAGAGCGATGAGCTATGCGGCCTTTGAGATCGGGACATCCAGGCGTCCTTTAATTTCAGTTGTTGGCGTTGGACTGCCAGGATACTTCGTAGCCAGCTGGATTGCAACCATGCTTCATTCCACAGCACGTTGAATCAATAACGAAATCGGGTTAATCTCCAAGCCAAGTACCACGATGCTCCTTTCATCGTAGTCGTGTATCCCGACACGACGTGCATCTAAACCAGCCGCGTCCAGCCTTACGCACATTGATCAACCCACAGAATTCCCACCCGATCACATCTGTGCGCAACCACCCATGCATGTCACTTCCGACAAAAGCGAGACCAGAAAATAAGCATTTATCTAGGGCGTGATGACGGGACAACACCTCGCCGATCCTCATCAACAGCTGACGATCTCGGTGTCAGCGGGGGCGGGGCCATCGGGCCTTTCTTCAGTGAGTGTGTTGGGCGCTGTGACCCCACTCCATCCCCCGAGCCGGCCACCGCCCCTCCCCGTCGCCACAGAGTACCGCCCCCCGGAGACGGCGTCTCTGATTGGTCGTGGTCGGCAAAACGAGGAATACGGCGGCCGGTGGTGGGGCCGTCGGCCAATTAGGGGTTGGGGTGGGTGCCGTGCCTTTGTCAAAACGACATGGCGTAATTCTTCACTCACACTTTTTTTTTTTTTCACTTGCGG
>JAIMZG010000107.1:0-34255 GCA_020466075.1 Colletotrichum coccodes | reverse complement strand
CCGCCCAGACACGGCAATCTTACGGACAAAGCTGCACACTGCAATCGGACGATAGGGACAAGCAGGGCACAATTTTGCATCTCTTCGCCCATGTTCGTTTGCTCCAATAATACGATTGCCCACTGAACCGTGTTTTACGCAGAAGTTTGAACGTCACAGGCAAGCAGCTAATCGGCGTCACAGGCGCAAGCCCGAGATTGGGAGACTATTTTATTTACTCTTTAATCAACATAGCGAAGAGCGGTCAAAGCAAAGTGGGCAAAAATGCAAAAGGAAGATGTTCCGAAACCGAGAATCGAACTCGGGGCTATGCCTAACCTCTCTAGAGATGAGAGGGCATCATGTTGGCCACTACACCATATCGGATATCTGATTGGTTGGTGAACTTTGAGCACAATCTTGTATATAACCCGCAAAATTCTGATCTAAATGGAGACAGCAGTGGAAGTGGAGGTATCTGCGTAGGTATCGAGCGTGGTAGGGATACATACATTTGCGACGGATTTTCCAACTGGCTGGACTTGGGTAAGATGTAATTGGATGGTTGGTCTTCCGAAGTTGAAATTTGGGATTCAACGCTGCTTCTGTTTCTACTTGAATGATTCACGTCTTTCAAAGCGTGAGAGGGAAAAGCCAAGATTGTCCAGATTGGTCTTGCATTCATGATTGCACTCATGTTCTTTTCTCGCCTCAGCCAAACTCTCTTGCCTCGGTCCCGGACTGGGTTATGATGCTTTTTTTTGTCTAAAAATAATCATTGGGTAGTTGGAATTTTGTATGACACCAGACAGCCTCCTTCACTCGTGCCAATCTGTTCAGATATTCATGTCTTTCCCGGCCATGAGTAGCCTAACTTGCTCTCTTCCGGGTACATATCTAGTGTCACGAGCCAACAAGGTATAAGGAGACTAAAAGGTATACATCACGAGGCATGAAGGGAAAACTTAGCAGAAGAACCTATGCGGCAGCACGCCACCTGTATAGCACCAGAACTACCATATAGAGGGTCCTCTTGCTCCCTTCAAAGGACGAGGGGGCTAGAGATGAATAAGAGTCACCCTTAGCACCTATCTTTCCCCACACCGGTGACCACCCACTGCCGACCTCCTCACTCTGTGCCAAAGCCCCTGACATCTAGGTCTATCGACTTTTGCTTCGAGGCTGAATCGATGTACATTTTTTTGTGTGACGTTCAGCCAACAAGGGAAACGGTTAACGATCTACCTAAGCCACCAGAGTAAAAACCCTTCTAAAAAGATGACAAGCTATCTCTATCAAATTCACTTGCCAGAAAGTTATCATCACCTGCACCCTAATTTCTCTCTCTCTCTTTCTCTCACTTTCACTTTCTCTTTCTCTTTCTCTTTCTTAAATTTACGCTCCCTGGGAATAATTTAAGTTTCCCTATCTCCTTCAAAAACTCCCCAAGTCCTGAAATAACTGCAAGGTCTAGACCGTGAGTCCATACTGACGTGCTTGAAGCCCTTTGGCCGCAACTCCCGGCGACTTAACTCGATGGCGCGAAATAAGGCAACCGTGGTTGGTGGAGCCGGGTAACCTTTTTGACAGGACGTTGTCAAAGTCAGAGTTTCGCTATTGATCAAACCCTAATTCCGAGTATTCTTCCTTCCTGGTCCTTTCAGGCACTGCGTTTGCCAATGCGCCCGCGTGATTTTGATGGAGTTGGGTGTCATGGTATTTACGCGGACCCGGGACGCTTGGAGAATGCCGAATGTTTCCTTGTTCGGCATCATCTCCGAATGTCACTGTTGTAAGGTTCGGATCTAAAGGCTGCGCCGTGCGCAATACACCATAGGGTTTCGCTTAATCAGGGAGAAAGAGGGTTCTTACTTGATCACTAACCAGATCAGAAGATGAATGAAGAGAGCGTTGGACATACAACGGTTCAAGTTGGGGAGCTGGCAGTAGACCCCTTGCATATTGGCAAGCTTGGTACCTTGATCTTGTTAATACGAGATGCTACCTAGCAAGAGAGTTTCTAACATATCGTGGTCTTGCCGGAGAAACTTCCTTCATGCCAGGACGTGGGAAGCCGGCACAGAGGTGATGGAAACGCTAGCCGTGTAAGGATGATTTTGTCTTAATTACCGAACCCGATGAGTTCCTGTACTTGGTAGTGACTGGAATTCCAGAGTTCTCTGGCTTTAAATGCGACCGCATTCCGCGATGTTGCCTCCGACCTGTTTGCTCTTCCCACGACGTGCTGCGTCTCTGTAGCTTATTCTTAATTCACCTCACGCTTGCCTACAGCACTCACTTCAACCATAGTCGCTCATTGCCTTTCTTTACCAGTCGTCCCAGTCAACATGAAGTTCTCCCAGCTCGCCTCGCCCGCCTGGGCCCTCTGGCTCTCTCAGGCCGCCGCAACGCCCTGCCCCGAGCCCAAGATCGACGTCGACGTCGCCATCATCGGTGGTGGCTCCGCCGGTATCCACGCGGCGATCCAGCTCAAGGACGCCGGCGCCAGCGTCGCCGTCATAGAGAAGAAGTGCCAGATCGGCGGCCACGCTGAGACCTACAGAAACCCGCAGACGGGGGTCCCCATCAACGTCGGCGTCGTCGTCTTCGAGAACAGGGAGATCGTCAGCAAGTACTTCTCCCGTCTCAACGTCTCTACCGTCAAGGTAAACCTCCTCAACACCGCCGGCCCGACCAAGAGCTACGACTTCTCGCTGGGCTTTCCGATCCCCGAGCAGAACGCCTCCGCAACTGCGGCGCAGCAGCAGGCCTTGCAGGCGGCCGTGCAGTCCTACTCGGTCAACGTGCTGGCCAAGTACCCCTGGATCGACGACGGGTTCCTCGTCCCCGACCCCGTGCCGGAGGAGCTCACGATCCCGTTCGCCGAGCTCGCGCAGAAGTACAACTTCTCGGCGCTCCTGCCCATCATCGCACAGTTCAACTGGTACACGGGCGACGTCTCGGCCATCCCGGCGTTGTACGGCATCAAGGGCCTCGGACCGGGCCTGCTCAGCAGCGTCTTTGGGGAGTTCATCCTCTCCGGCAACGGCGACACCAGAGCCCTGTACGAAGCCGCTGCCGAGGAGCTGGGAGACAGTGTACTCCTGAACGCCGACGTCATCGAGGTCCGCCGCGACGTCCAGATCGACGAGAAGACCACCGGCGTCACCGTCCTCGTTCAGCAGCCGAACCAGCCTCCCAAGCTGATCCGCGCACGTAAGCTCCTGGTTGCCATTCCCCCTACCCTGGAGAACGTCGCAGCTACGACCTCACCGCCCAAGAGCTGGCACTCTTCTCCAAGTTCTCCACCCTGGGCTACTGGGCCGCCGTCGCCACCATCCCCGGCCTGAACACCGGCCTCACCCACGTCGGCGTCCAGACCCCTTTCAACCAGCCCGTCATCCCCGGCCCTAACGGCTTCAGCTTGACCGGCTCGCCCGGCGACTTCCTGGTGTCCGTGGGCCTCGACGACAACAACTACTCCGACGCCGACGCCCAGGCCGTTCTCCGCAGGACCTCGCGGTGCTGGCGACCGTCGGAGCCGTGCCCGGGGACGCGGCGGAGAAGGTGACGTTCCCGTACTTCTCGGACCACGGACCTTTCAACCTGCGTGTCTCGGCCGAGGAGATCAGGGCCGGGTTCTACGGCAAGTTTTTGGCGTTGGAGGGCGCCCAAAACACGTACTGGGCTGGAGCAGTCTTCACGGGACACAACAGTGCGCAGGTCTGGCAGTTCAACGAGGGCACTGTCTTGCCGGGTTTGAAGAAGGATCTTGGCTTGTAGAGAGCCGTCGGTTCACTGACATGTGTCAGTTGCTCCGTGGGAAGTTCGATAATGTGTCTAGTTAGCGTTGGTTTATAGTCTGGGCTTAACAAGACTCGAATCTCCCAACTTAGATCTCAATTTTGCGAAGACGTAAGGGGTGAAGAAACATGGCGGGACCAGAAATGGTATGAGGGGAAACGGAGAGCTCGCCGTTCTTAATGAGACACTTTGTGGAAATCCGTAACGGCAAACCTAACGGATAGTCCGACGCCATGTCCTACTCATAAAACCAAACTTAGGGGTCTGCAAATCCCTCAGAGTTGGCTTTCCCAAAGCCATCGTTGCCTTGCAACTGTATCTGACACGTAGCGACTCAGTCCAAAGCACATCGGTCATTTCCACCATAATCTAACACGCTCGACGAGTACATATGAGGAGGTTTTAGATTGGCATGAACAGCATGCTTTAGGTCTTCGCCGGTTCTACCCACTTCAACTTTTCATTGCGACGTCGCCATATCCATCCTCATGTTCCTCCGAATCCTCGATCTCGTCTTTTCCATGTATTGTATCCCGGCGCAGTTCGACGAGAGCTGCCAAGCACTGGTCCCGTCGAAAGCCGTCCTGATCTGGCCAGCCACAACAAGCATGGTAGATTTTGCGTGCACCCTATGAGGCAGCAGTAGCAATTAGTAAACATTAACGTAGAAAACTAGGAATGAAAGGTGCACTCACAACCATCCCTCTGTCAGACCTGTGTGGTAGGAGACTTCGCCAATCCGCCTCTGACATCTTCGCCAGAAGGTCAGCTCCCGGCTCCCAATGGGCTTCCGCCCAAATTTCAGGCCCCCAACCATCGAATGACCCGAACCCTGGTATGGGAACCGACTCGAGTGACTTGAGCTGGGACGCCAGCTTCTCAAGAGCCGGCACGATGGGCTGGGCGTTGGTGCTCGACCCTGGTCGACTTCTGACCACGGCTTCTCCTCCGTGGCTGAAACGAGGGTTGGTAAATATGACACCTTGAGTAGAGGAATGTTAGAAACCTCCCTTTGAGATGCTTATTAAACCTTGCCACTCACCTCTCTTGGTGTCTATAAGCCACCATGTGCCCGCCAGCTTTCCCGGTTCGCAATCGCTATCGTCACGACGTCTGGGGGCAACAACTGCTTGTAGGGCGAAAGACCAAGCTTGCGCAGTGCCTTCCTCTTGAGTTTCTCTTGAGGCGTGCCATTGAAAGGGTCGGCGTCGCGCAGATAGCGGATTGGTTGGCTACCGGGGAACACCTCCCACCAGTGCTCGTCGAAGCCCAAGTAGGGCAGATGTCGGAGGAGGTAAATAGCCGTGGCCGAAAACCCCAGCGTTTGCAACTCCGTGGAAGGAAAAACTTCGTCATCCCATCCGTCCTCCGGCGCGTATTCTATGAGTGAGGGGGGGAAGTAAGCCATGCGAGACAGCAGCTCGTAGTAACCGCAGATGGCGCCTACAACCGCCTTGAGATCATAAGGGTAGCGTGTCTCTTCGATGTCCTCGTCAAGCTCTCCATGGTTGACTGTGGAGTTTGGAATATCCACGGCCGGGATGGTGTCCCCGAAGGGCGTGGGAATGAATGAGACAGCCCTTGCCGTCCCAATTGTTTGTCAACTAGCATGTACTCAGGCTCATCGAGGTCTGCCCAAACTTCAGCAACTTCCTTTGCCAAGGCGCCTACTGAAATCTCTTCATTCTCTTCCTTCGGACTTTCTTCTTCTTGTATATCTCCAGACGATGTTGTTTCGCTGCCGCTGCCCGCATCACAGTCCTCATAATCCTCATCGTCCGGGTCATCGTAGCTGTCCTCGTGCGCCTGTTTCTCATTCTCTGCTTTTTGGATCCTGATGCGAAAGCTTTTCATCTTGCCGCTGCACTCTTCGCGCCGCCATAAAGCGGGGTTTTCTGCAAAACCTGTCCATCCACGAGACTTGTACATCCACCGCACATAGCGTCTGGCATCAACCAGCTTTTCACCTTCCATAGCCCAGATTTCCGGGCCGATATCTTTCACAGGCGGGAGAGCCATGTATGTCATTGTCTCCAGTGCCCGCGTCATCTCATGGAAGAAATCTCCCGGGCTGCGTATCGAGGCCTGCCACGGCTTATCCCCTGGTCCCTTGCCGCCCGTGTAAAGCGTCAAGGTGCCCGTGCTGCAGTCGATTATGCACCATGGTGAGTCGAGGCTGCTGTCACCGTAACCGCGAGTGAGTGCCACTACGTCGGGCGGAAGATCCATAGGCCGCGCCGGTGTTTGATCGAGCGGAAGACTTGATAACTCGGACAGCCCCTCGGTTCCGCGAGCGGTCCATTTGCTGAAGTCGCCCCCATCACGTAGATACCCAATAGCTCTGCAGCGCACCAGAACGGGCCACTGAACTCGCTCTCTGCCGTTGTTCCGCGTTTTGATGTATGGAATATGTCGCAAGAGGTCGACGACCTTGTCCGAACGTCGTGGGGCCCGGAGCGCGTCAACATCCAGTTCTGAGTCTCTCCAGCCACCCGGCGGCGCCCGAAGGATGTCTGACGGAGAGAAAAAACATGCACGAGCGAGGGTCGAGTAGTGAGTCGTAAGCCCTTGAACGATTCCGTCTCGATCTTATGAGGATGCTGCCGTTGTCGTCATGCCTGGATAGTGCGCGGTGCGAACCGGAAACGAGCGTGATGTTTGTTGATTCTTTACGGTGTTTAAACATGTCAAAACTGGAACTCCGGGGGCTACTGATATCGTCGTTGCGGCGCCTGAAAGTGGTGCCTGTGCCTGTCTAAGCGACTGGCTTCTTGGCTCAATTGATGTCGGCACCTTGCAGCCTGGCAGCTCGCCACTTTGGGCAACAAGCGCCGGAACCCCTGAACACAGGGAGTTGATGTTTACAGTCCCTAATGGCGAAGGAGTTTTAACAGGTTTTACTCGAAATCGACTTTGACTGTTCAGTCACATTTGCACCGAGTCAACTCATGGGAAGTGCTTTCATACGGGGGAAGTCCAGGTTTGGGCTGCCTCTGTAAAAAGGCATTCGATTAATGCGTCTCAGCCAAGTACGTGTGAGTAACTTATGCGATCGTTGTACCCCCCATTTTCCCAATCAACAAGAGCAGGCCTACAATTTTCAAGCTTTAGCACGGTAGTCTACCTCGACCTGCTCCGCGTCAGTCTGATGTGCTGTACTCTGGCCGGAGGCTTCTGCGTCACTGTCGGAGCTTTCCAACTCTGCTGGAAGTCTTTCTTTGACGAGAAGAGCAGCCCAAGTTGTGGCAGGCGCTCCAACGTAGAAGACAACGACGGAAATGATGAGATTCGTCATCAACGAGGCGCTGCGAACCGAGCCGACAGCGTAGGCCAAGGCCGATCCCAGCGATTCTCCCGACCGGAGAACGCCCATGGATAGAGCGATCGTGTCAGCCTCGACGTCAAAGGTGCCGAGAGTCCAGTAGAGCCAGACACCAACAGTTTCGTACGCAATTCTGAACGGCATGTGTCAGCAAATAGAGCCTTGCCGCAGTTCCTGTTTGTTTGGTGTGAGAAAGGAGATTGACGTACCGGTAGAGAACGAAGATCGCAAGCCCCTCTCCGTAACTGGCACTGCTCCAGTCAATCTGACCAGGGCTATGTTTCGCCCAGCGCTCCTGGACGACAAGGTTCCAGATCCAGACGAGAGTGAAGAGAGCTAATAAGAAGTACCAACTCCAACGCGCTTGAGTAGTCGTCTTCAGGTGTTTCGTATCAAGCCACCACCCAGAAAGGACGTTGGAAATGGCACCGACGACGGCGATGATGAACCCTGAGAGAGTGCGGGCGCGAACCGTGAAGTACGCAGCCATGTAGTTGCCCTGGTACGTGACACCCCACTGCGCTGTGATGAAGGCTGGGATCAATAGCAAAACCTCCCTGCGCTTGAACTGGGCAAGGAACCCTCTGAATTGCTTCTTGAAGGAACGCTGGGAGTTGGCAAAGACTGGCTTCTTCCCGTCTTTGCGTACCAGCTTGTTGGGTGGTGCCAATAAGAGCGAGAGGGGTAAACCAAGACACTGTATCGCGACCAACACAAGATACGTTGAAGGCGAAATAGAACCGGTTGTATCGCTGTCTTTGTTGATGGCAAGCTGGATTGCGGTGGCTATGATGGAGCCAAGCTTTCCCAGAGCCATCCAGATACTGACTGCACTCGACGTCAGTGACAACTTTCTGAAAGCATCGTGGCCTTGGGACAGGAAAACGTACTGCAAGTGCCTCGACGAGCGACTTCCGGGTAGCCGACAGCTATGGCCGCCTCGCCGGGCCACAGCGCGGATGCCTACTCCATGTTAGACAACTCCCACGAAAGATCGTGGGGGAGAACGTACTGAGATACCACAGGTCACAGCACCAAAGATAAGAAACCACTGCGTTCCCCAGATGGAGTTACAGTAGAGTGCAGCGGAGTATGGCACGTATCCTATCGTTCCGATGACAACGATCCATTTCATGCCGATCAAGTTGCCGACCATACTCGCTATGGGAGACAACACAATCATGATGCTGTAATTGATTGTGTTAGAATGCGTAAGTCGAGCTTCTGAGAATCCAAAAGGGGAAGGGCTATGAATAACCTACACGAAAGTTATCACGTTCACCGCATTGATAACGTATGGTTCAGCTTGGCCTCCAGCCCCCAGGTCTAAAGTCATTGATCAGAATCGGAAATGACTGAAAGTCTTCTCAGACCACTCACTATTCATTGCCGTCCATATCCCTGGTTGCGTGAAACTGATAAGGCCTAGCAAAACAGCCTGGAAGATGGTGCCCCGGAAGACATCGTGGGCCTTGCTCCCAACTCTCGGCGTCTGGTGCCTGAGTTCAGACATAGTTGCGCGTGTTTGCTAGTTCTTCAAGAGGAACGTTGCAAGCAGGGTCACCGAAACAGAGCAGCCGAGACTTCAGGAAGTCACGGTATTTTTAAATGTTACACAGAGACTGCTCGGAGAGCCGCCGATACGCGAAGACGACATTGCGCTATGGCAGGCCTTAATGATACCACGCGCCAAGTGGATGCGAAAGATCGCTGCGATGTCTCCAACAGGAGCTTGGAAGCTCTTCGTCCACTTTCCAGTGCGGTGTTCACCAGGCAAGAAAGTGGAAACTTGAAGATAATACCGCCGATGCAAACGCTGCCGGGCAAGGGTGATTTCCCCGATATCTATCCGAAAAGCAGTCACGCCATATCCCTAGTGGACTCGTCACTTCAAGAGCCCCAGTCAACGAATGAAACTTGCCCTTCGTAGCGTGAAACTTATCTAATTCTCCGACTGAGTTCAGTGGAGGAGCCCGGCCAAGTCTGTTCAAAAATGAACTTCTCTATTTATGACTATAAAGTCAACCTGGAGTTTGATTAAACTAGCATGTGTACAACGGCAAGCCTCATGTGTGGAAACATCCGGGAGACAGAACGGCAGGGTTTGGCTGAAGATATTGTTACATTTGGAATGGACAAGGTGAAAATTTCGAACGACTCTTTGCAAGCCGTTGTGAGACCCGGTTACGATGGTTTATGCTACGTGTGCGTCTTGTCCGGGACGTGGTCGTGGTGTCCCGCTCAGTCTGGCCATCATGGCAAGTTAGCATGAACGCAGTGAATCATTTTTTGAGTGAAACATGCCTACTACGGAGAATATACGAGTGGCTACAGTATGGCATAAATATTATTGTACCAGTATGTTGAAAGGCTGCGCTTTTACTAAACATTCGGAATAGTAGCGAGCGACGTCCGCGGCAAGTTTGTACTCTCTCAAAGGTAAACGTAACAGAACGGTCCTGCGACAGTGCTCATGGCGTCACGAATCTTGAGGGGTTCCCCACCAACGTAGCCGTACTCCAAGTAATCGTCCATGGTTGTGTTGGCACTGGGGGGCTGATCCAAAAACGTGTTGGTTCCGCTCAGCGCAGTCTCGCCGTACTGCCGCTCCTGGGGCGAAAGCATCTGCCAGATCCACCACACCCGATCAATCATCGAGTGGTGAAAGTAAAAAGCTGGGTCACCTGGCGAAGTGAAAACGTCTGTTGACAAGAGTTAGCGTTATAGGAAACAATGAGACGCCATGGTATGACGCATCCTTACCTCTTCCTGGATCTCCTCCAAGAGCGTAATGGCCGCCGCCGTGAATGCCTGGCGCGAAACTGGTTAGGAGCCATTCCGTCATCGTAAACTCAGCTGAGATCGCAGAGACTTACCAATGTTACCGGTACCTGGGACGCCTTGCATTTGCATCTGAAAGTCGTACACATTCTGAGGTCGGAGGATGTTGGACAGCACGGCGGTGATGTTGGCATAAACGCGGTTGACCTCAGTTGTCAAATCCCGCTTGAGACAGCGAGGGTTGTGAGCAAGGGGCCCCTCGGGGTTGGACTCGGAAACACCACCGGGCAGGTCGAGGGCGGCGGGGCCAAGATTGACGACCATGTCCTTGAAGGGCCCCGAGGTTACGCACCCCCCGCCTGTGCCAACGGGAAGTTCAACGGGGGGAAGGTCGTTTTGCCCTCCGAGAATAATTTGGTCCCGATCCGGGATGAACTCGCCGTTCCCGGACACGGACGTCTCGCTGCCGTCGAAAAGAGGTGATTGCTCCATGCCGGTGATGGCTGTCTTGGCCCAGTCCCAGTACTAAGAGTGAAAAAAGGAGTCAATCAAGGCCGCCGCAAGAAGGGGGCGTAGTGAATACTTACCGGCTGGGTACCCTTATAGCCGCATTCGTTGCGGAGGGCTTCCTCGTACTGCCAGGTAAAATACCGATGCCAAGACAAAAAGTTGCCCTATGCAAGTCAGCCCAGTCCAAATGCAAAGTCTCGTTTGGTATGGTGTGTTAACTCACAGTGTAATGAATAGTCAGGGTTTGGTTGATGTGGTTTGCCACGAAGTCATCAAACCTTGTCTTCGCACCTGGCGCTTCAGAAGAAGGTGTGCGAGCCGGCTTGGATTGAAGGCATTTTACTGCCTTGATGTAATCGAGTTTCTCTTGTCGGCTCAATGAGCCCCTAGATTGAGAGTGACGATATGAGTAACTGCACATAGTGAAAATGCGCCACGCACAGACAGGATTCCCAGGTTGTGCTGCGAAAGAGGACCACTGACCATTCCTTGCGGACCCGAATATTGTGCCATGCGCAAGTACCCCCGCGCTTCTGAATCTCACCGGTTTCGAGTTGTAATTTTGTCTCTTCGAAGGCGGTTTGAGCAAAACCGGCGACTGCTGGAGTTCCTCAACAGTGCTTTGGTCTACATCGGCGTCGGTCGAGCGGGAAACCGGACTGGCTTGCGCGAGAGAGGCTGCGCGAACGGCAAGAATACCCAAAATCAAGGGGCGCATGTTTGAAAGCGGTTGGTGACCGGTTCAGGCACGTTGACAGCGTGCTCCGCAAGAGGCTAAAGTCCAAAGTTGTTGAGAGCAGTCACGGCACGACCACGACCGAAGAAATAGAGAAGAAAAGAGCTCCGAAACGTGGACGTCCCTGGCTAAGATATACGCGACCCGAAAGAATTGTTCACGATGACCAAAACTAATGCGGCCAAGAGGGCAACTAGGGGCGAATCCACGGGGTACCGGCCATATTGGTTATTAGACAATAGGCAGAGGTGGAGTCTTGATCCCAGCGTAGCCATGCAGTCTAGTAAGCACCAATGCAGGTATGTAGCATCGCCAATGTAGCTAGCAGCTAGCCATGCTTTCGGCAACGCATCGTTAGAACCAGACAGATGTAAACGGCCTTGCTCCACAGGGATCGGGGAACTGGCCCCATGAGTTGGTGTTTGGTCTAATATGGGGGGTGGAAAAGTGCGAGTCGGTGAATTACCCCTGAACAGCAATTCCTGTTCTCGGACACTCGTCCGAGATGCCCCCCAGTTTGGAGCCGTGCAAGGAAATCAAACTGGAGACGGAACCAACAGCATCAACAGCCAAGTGAATTTTGCGCGATCTTTAGTCAAGTCTTATCAAATGCTGGACTGATAATTTATTTGTTGTTCACCAATTGCCATGCACTCCAGCTGCCGACGGAGAGAGTGATTTATCCTACTTTGTGTTTTGCTTTCTTTCCTACTGCTGCACGTCGAAGTTCAGCCCCAAAGAGTGCCAAGAACACAAAGTCGTTGAAGAATGTGGAAATATCGCAGTGGATTCGTACGGCAAACGAGGTAGGATTGGCCTCCCAAAACACGCTATAGATTCTTAATCTACCTTCCCATCTCTTGCAATCACCATTGGTAACATGACCACTGACCAGGGCCTTGACGGGTTAACGTTTGAAGGAATGCAAATGTTCAACGATACTATGAGCCGGGTTTTTATTTCCCCCTGGTCTATCAATACTTGAAAATTGTTTCACTGGCCCCTGGCTATCTCTCAAAGTTTGCCATTCACGGCCGGTATACCTACTCCCAAAGCCTTGTAGACCTCGGCAACGTATGACTTTACAGCGTCATTTCCTGCAGCGCCAGCGTCCATCTTGTTCATTGCGTAGGCAATCGTGAGATGGCGGTCAACATCATTGATAACCAGTGAACCACCCCAGCCACCCCAAAAGCAGAGCCTGCCCTCGGGCACCCAGGAGTCGATGATTGCATCGCCCCTGCCTCTGAGTCCGAGGCCCGTTCCGAACCGAACGGGAACTCCGAAGCAAAGATCAAGGCCGTAAGACTGTTCTGTAAAAATGAGGTTGACAGTCTCTTCTGACAGGAGTCTCTTGCTTTCATCGCTGATCGTGAGGGCTCTCGACCAAATTTCAGCGATCGCTTGACTGTTCGAGTGACCGTTCACCGCGCCTATGTCCGCTTTCCTCCAGGGTGCTGTGTTGGCGAAGCTGGCATCCGGAATAGGGTGCGCCATCTTGGCTCTCAGAGAGTCAGGCTCGACCGCGGACGGAGCTGTAAAGTTGGCCGGGAGAAGGGGAGGGGGGATTAACTCTGCAACGCGGGGCCAATCTTCTTCTTTGGCGCCGATTTGAAAGTCGGCATTCAGAGGCCCTGCGACTTTTTGAGAGACGAACTCGCGGAGGGTTAGCCCCGTCATTCGGCGCACAAGCTCCCCGATCATGTAGCCGTACGTGAAAGCGTGGTATCCCGAAACCGTACCCGGCTCCCAGCGAGGCGCCTGCTTCTCGAGCTTTGATACGGTTGTTTCAAAGTCGCACATTTCTTCCATCGTGATGGGATCCTCAAAAACTGCAAGCCCTGAACTGTGAGAGAGGAGGTGGCGGACCTCGACGTTCTCTTTCCCGTTCACGGCGAACTCTGGCCAGTACTTTGAGACTTTGTCGTATGGGGACAACTGGCCGTCGTTGATGAGAAGAAGGACAGCAAGGGCGGTAAAGGTCTTCGTCGTCGAGAAGACGTTGACGATGGTGTCTTCCTTCCATGGGCGGCTGCGGTTGGCATCTGCATAGCCTCCCCAGAGGTTGACAACGTCCTCGCCATCTATCTTGACGGTAATGGAAGCTCCGAGTTCTTGTCCAGATTTCAAAAGCTGCTGGAACTTGTCGCGAACTCCCTGGAATTTAGGGTCGCACTTGCCCTGTGCTTGGGGCATATTGACTGCTTGGAGACTGGTCGTGGAAGAAACAAGAGCTGTTGGTAGGGTGTGAAAACCAAGGACTTCGACCCAAGTGCTGAAATGGAGTGTATGGCGAGAGACCATCAAGAGTCTTCAATACAACCCTGAAGACTTTTAAGTACACTTGTTGCCTCTGGATGGAGGCTTACTCATGGCGGGTTGACTGTTTACCGCCGGCGGCAGCCACGCGGGGAACCGAGATGTCGCTAGATGTAAAAGTGGAGTGATTGCTTCCCACTTCTCCATAACAACGTTTCATGGCGTGCGGGCCGCAGATGATGGTTAGTGAGTCGGTTGAAAAACGCGGGGCTGGCCATGCTCAGTTGCCGTCCGGAGTCCGCCTTGACGAACTGTCGGGTTTAACCTCGGCAGGGTCTTTTTGCGTCGATTTGTGTGCACCAGGTAGGCTATACTACACTCGGCACCAAACCCGATGCATCGCTTCCTGAAGAAGTTGACACATTATGCGCATCTATCTGGAATCCTCAACGGTTGGGCGAACCGGTTTCGGAACTTCTGCAGGAAGCAAAAAGGTCGAGTCGTTTTATTATCCATCTGTCGCGGAGCCTCAGAGCCTACATCTCTGTTGTGGCACGGCCCAGGGCATCCAAGACGTACTAGGCCGCGTGACGTGCAGGATGGGTATTTCAACCCGATAAGCCTTTCCGCAGGCCTTCTATTTAGGCTGACGACAGACGTCAGCATAGTTGTCTAAAAGACGACGAAGCGCGGGCTTTGCTGCCGCGGGGACGTATACCCCAGCAAGGCCGTCGATGGCTTCACGCAGCGAAATCTCCTGCGATCGACCAACGACAGGAGGGGCGGTAGGAGGAGCGACGGACGGCCGGCCTATAGGCTCGACGGTGAGTACTGCCTCCCCAGCACCCTTCACCTCGCCCGTTGTCGCCTTTCCTTTGCCCTTATAGGCGGCGGCCTTCTTCTCCTTCTCCTCACCCTCCCATACCTCGAGAAGGATCCGTACGTACTTGAAGGTGTAGTTGGGCAATGCCAACGCTAGACTTGGAACCATGCAACTTGAACAAATCATTCAAACTCGGTGGCGACATGCTAGGAAGGCTTGCCACCCAAAAAGAGACAAACGAATCGCTCAAGTCCATCGCCCTTGGTCACAACCATCGACCGTCTTCCTATGGTAGTTCAATGCACCCGAGACAACGCAGCATGATAAGTAAAGAGCTCCCCAGGAAAATGACTAGCCTTGGTCACCTCTCTTTCCAGAAAATATAGAGAAACGCGCAGCAACCAGTTGTAACTACTCAGACAAGGGGGCATGTCATTTATCGCTCGCCAATAAACAAGGCGTAAGCTCGAAGCAGTGCATAGTCGACGGAGCTGGACCCCCGGGCTACATTAGGTTTATGCACTTAAGCAGCAATGACGCTCTCTCTGCTTCAGCGGATTGGGTTCACCGCAGAGCTTGTTGAAGCCATGGGTCTTACATTCTTCGAAAAGGAAGATGTTTGAATTAAGCCAAGGCTTAAGCTTCACGATCTCGGGATCGCTAGCATGTGATGTCTCATCGCCTGTCCTTTTAGTTCCGCAGCGGATACGGTGTGAGCGAAACATCCGACACATTGACACGGAAGTCCGAGACGGGATGGCAGGCCATTCATTGAACATCGGTGGTCAGGTTGCTTCCCCTTGCCTAAATATTACGAACAAGTGTTTTGGGAGCCACACTGAAGATGAAGTAAAGCGTTGAGGACCGAAGCTCGTCGCACATTGCAACGCGGCTTTCTGAATTCCTCGTCATCAGGCAGCAAGGCGTTCGAGCTAACAAGACATTTATTTGAATGTAATGTTTCACAGACGATTTGGCGAAACAAAGGTTTTCGCAGTTGGCCACAGTACAGTTCACAGTCAAGTTTCAAGTTTGGCGGCGTCGAAATTTCCAGAGCGGCGACTTGGCAAACAGAGATTTGCAACTAAAGAGGTGCTAGGCGCCCTAGCTCATTGCCCGATGCCGCTTAGCAACCGTTCTGGAGGTTCGATCGCTCCGTCTCGCCAAGTGTCTATGACTCGGATATACGCAAATTTAGCGGATCCCCTCTGCACATGAGTGGTGGGCTTTTTCTTTTATCCTCGCCTCTGCCCCTTTTACCACGTGGTGCTTCTTTGCCCCGTGTTTCTTGTTAACAACGTCGCAGAGTCGAATGGCGAACTTCAATCGCTAGCGACCCGGAGCCTCTGCCGCTGGTCCTGTTCATAGTCTCTCATTCTGTCATTCTGTGCTTGCTTTCGGCCCCTGTACATCTATCAGCGACCCTTTCCCAATCTTTCTTTAGCGCTGCAAACATGAGCTCCGGTCTAGTCCCGCGGGACGGGACGCGTGAGGAGCATGATCCCATGCTCGGCGTCAGATCATCGTCGGAGACTGACGTCGAGGACCGCTCGTTGCCCGATGCAGCCGGGCTCAGTGAGAAGGACCACTACAGACGCCATGCGGGCCACAGGAAGACTTTCCGGTGGATCATGGTCCTCACCTGCATCTCCATCCTGACACTCATTCCCTTCATCTTCGCTCAGTTCTTCAACGTGCAGTCCAAGGCGCAACCGGCGGAGCCTGCCCACGATGAGGACAACCATGCAGGTCAACAGCAAGAAAGCCCGCCACCGCCGCCGCCTCCGCCACCACCGCCACCCGAACCAGCTCCGGAACTGACGACGACAATAACGCCGACAACCACATCGTCTCTGGTCCCCACGCAGACACCGGAGGTGAAGTTGACTCCGGACCAGCAATTCGACTTGAAGACAGGGTTCGAGATCTCAAACACGACGTCACTGCGGGAGTATGTGTTCAACATTACGCGGGAACAACACTCGCCCGATGGGTTTGAGAAGTCGATGATCAAAGTCAACGGACAGTCTCCCGGCCCTCTCATCGAGGCAAACACGGGCGACACGATCCGCGTGACGGTTCACAACCAGATGCTGGAGGAGAGCACGACGATCCACTGGCACGGCATCGACCAGAGAAACTCCGTTTGGATGGACGGGGTCCATGGCGTTACCCAATGCGCCATCCCCGCAGGCGAAAGTTTCACTTACGAGTTCAACATCACCGATCAACGAGGCACGTTTTGGTGGCATGCTCACGTCACGGTTCAGATTACAGATGGACTCTTTGGACCTTTGGTGAGACAGCCCTGCCATCACTCATCCAACCACGCTTCGTCGGCCCCTGTACTGGCTCTTGCATCGATGATGTAATTTCTAACTGATCTCTAACATCTGCTGCCCAGATCATCCATGACCCCGATGAGAAGATTCCGCCTGTTGATGATGATAAGATTCTCATGGTTGGGGACCTTTTCCATGAGTATGGAGGCACTGTAGGTCGTCTTCAGCATTACAACATTCATCGTGCTGCATATCTAACAAACCATCAAGCTCCTCGAGCAGTACTTGAGCGCCAATCCACCCTATGCCCCAAAGAAACCGGGCAGAGAACCTCCCCCGGATAACATCATCATCAACGGTAAGAACACTTTCAACTGCTCCAGTGTGGCGGGAAGCGACGCAGACAAGAGCAAGCCTGGCGAAGACCACAGTGGCCACAACATGGGAGACAACAACTCAGCCAGGGATCCCAAGTGCACCTGGGGCTCTCTCTTCGATACACGTGTCAAGACCGGATCAAGGGCTCGGCTTCGTCTCATCAACCACGGCACATCGACCCCTATCTTTGTGACGGTTGACAACCACACTCTCGAGATTATCGAGATCGACGGTGTTGAGGTGGCCCCGATTGCGACAACCCGCGTGTACATGAACCCTGGTCAGCGCTACTCCGTCCTTGTCAACGCCAACCAGACTGCTGGGAACTACCTGATCCGCGCGGATGCAGCCGTCCGATGCTTCCACATGTCGCACAAGAACCACAAGGGCATGTCAGGAATGCACGGCACGCCCTTCGGGGCCACCGCTATTCTTTCTTACGACGAGACGGATGTTGGTGCCGCCCCGATCGGCAAGGCCTGGAACCTGGACAGCAAGTCGACCCCTGAAATCGGCAAGGAGCCATGGGGAGACAGGTGCGAGGATCTGCCTTTTGACCTGCCAAAGCCGGTGAGGAGCAGACCTGCCTACGACGTTGGCGAAAGGAACTACCACTACTTCACATTCAAGCAAGAGCGTGTGGGTGACGTTGTACGCACTCATGTAAACGAGGTGAGTCCAGCGTTGGGCGGAATCTATCCAAGATGAGACAACTAACGACGGCAGACTCTATACACCCCGCTACAGGATGATGCATCACTTTGGAAAGTCCTGCAGCAGGACATTACGCCAGAGAACCTGAATTCGCCGCACCCAAAACTGGATTTTGGAAAGGACCAATTTGTTCTAATCTCCCAGGACAACAAGGCCGCCCAGATCGTGGTAAACTCCGACGCGATGATGGTGCACCCTTGGCATTTGCAGTAAGTCTATGCTCCTTGATTCCGAGAAGCCTAAGCTGACATTTCTATAGTGGTACGGACACCTTGACATCTTTGGAATTCATAACAACTGACCATATTTAGGCCAAAATTTTCAAGTCATTGGTTGGGGCAACGGCTTGTTCGGGGCCAGCAGGACGACGTGGAATTTTGACAACCCGATGCGTCGTGACACGATCACAATTCCGGGCTTTTCGCACATTGTGATCCGCATTCTTGCTGACAATCCCGGTGTCTGGGCTTTCCATTGTCATTATCTCTGGCACGCTGAAGGTCGGTTCTTTTCTTGGATATATCGTATGGCAACGACTGACCATGGACAACAGCTGGTATGTTCGTTTCCATTGCTCAGCGGATGGGCGAGCTCTCAAATATGCTGGGTACCTTGGACGCGAATGGGGATATTGGAGCGATCAAGAAAAAGTTCTGTCCTATGCCGAAGGCACAAGCCGCACCGGCCCAACCAGCCCAGACTGCTAAACCGGCTAGAAACCTATGACTACGTGTTGAAAGGCAACAGCTCGCCGGATAAGTATTGGGAAAGATGCAAATTAGTATATGAGCTATGTAAATACAAACCGATGCACACGAGATGGTATCTAGACAACTGAAGGCATCGAACTTGCGACCGAATTGTGAACGCAACGCTTGAACCCCCCCCGAGCATTGTGTCTTGCTCAGTCGAGCACATTATTCCAGCAAGAAAAGGAGCTATTTCGTCTCGCGGTGACTTCCCGAATACGACCAAGAACCTCGCGTCGACCCTCCCTGATTGAAGCCGAACGAACGATTACTTTAGAGTCTGGAGGAGCCATTCTCAAACAGGAAGGACAGAAAGAGTGATTGCTTTTCAATCTATCATATTTGTCTCGTCGATTAAGGGTAAAGTTTCAAAGACGATGCAGGACGGCCCAAGCCAATCGGGTTGTGGTCAGACTAAACGAGGACACTAATCGTAGGCGATGATAAAAAGCAGCGTTTGCTTAGCTCTTTGAAGCCGAAGCTGCCTCTCGTTTTACAGTTTCCTACTACCAACGAACTTTTGCTTAGCCCAAGGTTGGCGGCGCCTGTCCGTTATAGAGTTTGAAGCCTGTATCGATAATGGGCCAGCAAGGGATCGGTATCCTCGGGATGCGACATGGCAATCTCCTTCTCAGCGAACATGCTATGCTACAGTCGTGGTTAACTAGCGCGAAGGTTCGGCAACGTCGGACGAACAATAGTTCCTGGGATTAAGGTTGCCAAGTAATCAATTTGAGTGTTGGTTGTCAGTGGGAGTTGCGGAGTCCCGGCCAATCAGACACAAGCGAGCCCGGGCTTACTATCTCTAGCTTTCTTTCTAGGATTAACGTCGCAATCGATGCGCTCCTGACATGCATGTGCTATGTTGTTGTTTGCCGGCGGGTTATATTCCTACTTCCGCCGCTTCGAGGTCGCCAGGCACAGCCAATCCGAGGGTGTCAACTGTACTTCCAGAACGCAGGGGTTCGACACACGATCCTACTACCCTAGCAGGATGGCGCCGGACGTTTGGTCCTCGATGCGATGTGGTTACCGAAACGCAGGAGTATTTACAGCAGGCTGGTCGCCCTGCTTCCTGACGATCTGCTCAGATTGTCGAGACACTCCCAAGCGCCAGGACTCGAGTTGATCGGAGCAAGAAGGACACAGCCATGGCGAAAACCTCATTGGTCTTTCTCCTGGGCTCGCTCCTCTCAGGGGCGGTCCAGGGAGCCGGAATTGGCAAGACATACATCGTTCAATTGCGGAACACACCGGCCTCCGGTCCCGTCCGCAGGTCTTTGATCGACGCCTCCCTGGAATCCGTTGCTGCCGATCCCGCCAAGGTGCTCTACGCCTACAAGAACACGCTCAACGGTTACGCCGCCCAAATCACCGATGAACAAGCCAACGAACTCAAAAACCAGCCTAACGTTCTGTCCGTCAGGCTCGACAAGGTCAACCACCTCCACACCAGCAGGTCCCCGGCCTTTCTTGGGCTCGAGGACACAGCACTGCTCGGCCGCGGGTACGACGTCAGCCCGGGCACCTACCAAGACGAGAGAGAAGACTTCAACGGAACCAGCGCCGAGTCGAACCTTGTCGTCGGAGTCTTCGACACCGGGATCTGGCCCGAAAACCCGAGTTACAACGACGATGGGATGCCGCCCGTCCCGCCCCACTGGAAGGGTGAGTGCGAGGAAGGCGAAGAGTTCCCGGCCAGCAGCTGTAACAGGAAGCTTGTCGGAGCGAGAGCCTTCTACAAGGGCTACGTCGCCGCGGTGACCAACGGGACGGGTGCTTTCAACTGGACCGGGGAATACCAATCCGCCAGAGACGACGACGGTCACGGTACGCACACCTCCTCCACCGCGGCTGGTGCCGCGGTACCGAACGTCGGCCTTTTTGGGCAGGCGTCCGGGACAGCTCGCGGTATGGCCACGGGCGCCCGCATCGCCATGTACAAGGTCTGCTGGGCAGAGGGCTGCTGGGACTCGGACATCCTCGCGGCCATGGACAAGGCCATCGAAGACGGCGTCAACGTCATGTCCCTCTCCCTAGGCCCTGACGTGCCATCCTTCAATGAGGAAGAGGGTCTAGTCGTTGGCTCCTATGCCGCAATCCAGAAAGGTATTTTCGTTTCGGTTTCTGCCGGCAACAGGTGAGTTTGATACCCTGATTCGTTTGCTGAACAACGCCATCTCTAACCCCTTGCTTCCAGCGGACCCGGAGCCGGAACGGTCACTGCCCTTTCCCCCTGGATCCTTAGCGTGGGTGCGAGCACTCTCGATCGCGATTTCCCTGCACACGTCACCCTCGGGAATGGCAAGAACTACACCGGCTTCTCCCTCTACAGCAACGGTTCCGTCACTGACATCAAGCCCCTCGCGGCCGGCGAGGTGATTCCCCTGATCCATGGCAGCCAGGCGAGCAAGGGTAACAGCACAAGCGGGTCGCTCTGCTTGGCGGACAGCCTCGACCCCGCCAGGGTGTCCGGCAAAGTCGTCGTCTGCGTCAGAGGACAGAACGGCAGAACCGAGAAGGGTGGGGTTGTCAAGGCCGCCGGCGGACGCGGTATGGTGCTGGTCAACGCTCCTGCCAACGGCAACGAGCTGATCGCGGACGCACATGTTCTCCCGGCCCTGCACCTGAACGCCGGGGACGGGGCCGAGGTGGAGGCCTACGCGAAGACCGGCAACGGGACAGCCATCTTGGATTTCCAGGGTACCCGCCTCGGAGTCCCGGCCCCGCTCATGGCGGCCTTCAGCTCTCGGGGTCCGAACGTCAGAGTGCCACAGCTTCTCAAGCCGGACATCACCGGTCCGGGCGTCTCTATCCTGGCAGCCTGGGCCGGCACCGGCCCCACTGGTCTCGACACCGATACACGCAGAGTTGACTTCAACGTCATCTCCGGCACATCCATGTCCTGCCCTCACTTGAGCGGAATTGCCCTCTTCATCATGGCCAGGCGTCCCGGGTGGAGCCCCGCCGCCGTCCGCTCGGCCATCATGACTACGGCCTACACCAACACCAAGGGCACCCAGTCGCCGCTGTTGGATTCGTCCAACTCGCAGGCCGCGACGCCTTTCGACTACGGAAACGGCCACGTGGACCCCGTTGCTGCCTTGAACCCCGGCCTCGTCTACGACATCTCCCCCGACGACTACCTCGACTTCCTCTGTGCCGTCAACACCACGTCCGCCTTCATCGCCGGAATCACGAGAAGCAACTTCACTTGCACCTCGACCCGGACGTACAGCGCCTACGAGCTCAACTACCCCTCCTTCTCCGTGCTGTACAACAACCCCGGAAACGGGACTTATACGGCCAAGCTCAAGCGCACCGCCACCAACGTCGGCGACGCCAGCACTTACAAGGTTGGCGTCTCACTCAACGACCCGAACCTGGTCAAGGTCTCCGTGGAGCCCGAGACGCTCTCTTTCAGCGCGCCGGGAGAGAAGAAAAGCTACGAGGTTACTGTGACGATGAGCTCGCCGCCTAGCGCGGACGCCAAATCTTGGGGAAGGCTTGCATGGTCTGACGGGACTCATGTGGTAAGCAGCGCGCTATCTTTTGTATGGGGTGTCTAGCCGGAGCCTCGGGTGTTGTTTTGGCGCACCACCAACGGTGTACTGTTGCCGGTACGCTGACCGATATGCTCCGTTTTGTGGTGTTGTGATCCAAGGGTCGTTCCGGTTTTGTATGTTGTTCTGTTCCAGTCTTTCGCGGAGGAGGCATTAAGCTTCGCAATCCGATACATTTCCCTGCGACACCGAACTGATTCAGTCCCCTTGCTCCCGACAACCGCCGGCGATTACGATGCTGCCTAAGCAGGAAGATGTCCGGCCCGTTGCCTATCCAGCCGGGCACCGCACTCCCGTCAGCGCTAGCACCTATTCTGAACGGCTTGGCGGTAGCGGGATTTACAGGATCAGTCGCAGCAGAGGGGAGGATCTGAGGACGCTGAAATAATGACGGTTGGTCGAAGGAACGAGCTGTCAAGGGCAGGATGGATAAGGCCGACGGCCAATACGAGGGGCAGCGGCACGCTAACTGCGTGTGGCGTGTAACCCCTGCAAGATCTTACAATGATGACGGCCGCAGCCAATTGAACGCCTCGCCTGACTAACTTGATTGATATCGTGACCTGGCTTCTCAAGTTCAAGCAGGTATTTGGGCCTAAATAAGCACCCAAGGCAAATGGCGCCAGGGGGTAATCCGCGTTTGTGCCCTTTCGAGTCCGCAACACGATTTAATCGACTCGTATCACTCCGCTTTTCTAACTTTTCGAGACCGGGAAATCGGAACGACTCTCTGCATGAAGGTCCAAGAACCCCCTTTGACTCCCCAGGTCACCCCGGCCCCCCTCGTGCCGCCAATCCGTTGACATTCCTTTTTAATGAAGATCGCCCCAGTTGGCAGCGGAAGTGCTCGGCCCATCTATATTTTACTCGGCGAGGAACGTCGCCCGTCCGGTTTAATTGACCTCTTCCCGCCCGTCCGTCACTCCCGTCCTCTGCGGCAGTTCACGTTTTATACGCCATGTACTTCACGACAAGCCGCCCGTTTCACCTGCTGGTGCTGTTGCACCTCGTGGCTTTCGGCTCTGCCCTGCCTTCGAGCGTCGAGGTCGACATCGTCTTCCCGCGAAACGATACCGTCTACAGACCAGTATATCCGTTCCCCTTCGTCTTCGCCATTCGCAATGCCTCGCAACTTTGGCAGACCGATAAAGAGTTCTTCTCTTTCTGGGTCAAGTGGGATTTGATGAGCTACACCGACATCAACGACTCGGAGACCGGCCAGCTATACAGCTCCGGTGTCTGGCAGACGGACGGGCGCAACCGCACCACCGACGAAACCGTCATGGTGATCGACGCCTCCCGCAGAGACCTGGTCAACGCAACGCAACGGCATTTCCGCCTCCGGTATACGACGACCATGTTCGACAGCTGCCCCACCAACGCAACCGGCGAGGGCGCATCGTCGAAACCGCAAGACGTCTCGCACGACGGCAGCGTGGTTTTCCAGACCGACCCCCAGGCGGGACAGCTCCCGTCCATCGCCGACGCGAACTCGTGCCCGGGCTTCGTCGGGAGCTTCGAAATCACCGACGCCAGGCACGACTTCGGCGCCATCTGCCCCGTGGTGTCTCCCGCGTCGCCGGCGTCGGACGCCTGCGGGCTGAAGATGGATGAGGCTCTGGCGAACCAAGTCAAGGAGGCGATGCTCGCCCGCGCCAACTGCGCGAACGGGGTCTGGCCCGACCCCGAAGGAAAGCTTTCGGCAAAGTCGTGCAACGCCGCCAGCAGCGACGCGGGCGCCAAGCCGCTCGGCGGTCTTGTCGCAAAGGTCTCGGCGCTCGTGTTCATCTTGGCCGCGTCCTGGGCACTGGTCTGAAAGTTCGCCTGGCCCCACCCACAGGAGCCTCCAAGAAACGCCGACACTCAGTCGTACCTGGGTCGGAGCACTAGAGTTTCTTGGCTGGTCAGCGGCGGGGTTTTCTCGACACGAGCGGGTTGGAACTTGTTTGGCATTATGTACAGGTTAAGAGGGGTACTGGGTGTGAGATATCCAATTAGATGCAGCTGGAGTTTGGAGTTTGGACGGGAGACAAGTTGTTAGAAGGTTTTAGAACTTGGCAAACACTAGATTTACGTATTGTACTAGAAACATATAAACTCTTAATGAGTCGAGGAACAAGGACCTTGATGGCATGGACAAATTCAATGTATATGCCCCTGCATGCATATTCAATATTCCCTACTTTAAACTCCGTCATCAATGGAGACCACCCCGCACCTTTTTAATGCAGAAAATGGGCTTTGCGGCTTTGGTCGGTTCGGAACCGCGTCTCGGTCGAAAGAAGATTATTGGGTTTCAAATGACGATGTGAGCCGGTAGGCGTCTTGAATTTTGACTGGGACTTTAATCGAAGGCGATGAAGTTACTTAATTACCCCAGGTCTCGAGGCTGTCCAGCCTATGAGAACCTGTAGCCACAATCGAATTGCAAGTTCCCCCCCTGCGAAGCTCGCGGTTGTGAAACATCCGTTTGGATCCTGGCTTCCGGCGTCGAGGAGCAGAAACAACTAGTTACAACGTAAAAGAGGTTTGAAATACTTTGGGGCGGTAAATAGCTCTGACTGACGTGGCTGCTTCGGGTTATTCACGATTTGAATTGTATCGATTGCTTTTGGAACACAACTTCACACTTGAAAAATCTTTCTGGTCAACTTGAATGAGTAGAATCATGATGTGAACTTTGCTGTACTCAGAGGATTCAGTAACACCAGATGCTTCCAGTTCTTGTTCATCATGTACTTTTAATTCAAGCAGTGTTATAGACAAACTTTTACTCGGATTTAGTTTAATTCTGTGAAATTACATTCTAGATGATAGCCTTCATTTTGTTTCCTTTGGCTACGAAACACAATCGGCGCAATTGGCACTGTGCGACGTTACTTAAAGAACAGAACAGGGAATAACGAGGCTGGTTCCTCATTACCTCGGCTTTTGCGTCGTGGCCCAGTTGGTTGCCCTGACCCGCTCGTGAACACTACACCTTAGTCTTTACAATACAAAAGTCTTCTAATTCCTATGGGATGTAGTTAGGCTCTTCTCTCCTACCATACGACGTTACAGACTTTCCATGACATCATCAATGTCCATGTAATGTAGTAGTGAGTTTACCCACAGAACTGTAGTATTTTCGTACCTAACCACCAAAAACGTTTTTGAGAGTAAGCCACAGGGTGCAACCATTCAAAAAAAATTTGTTGGCTTGTTGTATTGCGAACGATTGCTCTTTCCTTGATGAAATGTGCGAAATTTTGCCGATGATTGCAGTACTGGATACGTTCAACTGATTCACGAAAACATAGGTTTCAACACTTTGAAGACTCATAGAAGAACTCGACAAGAGAAGTGGCTTTCTATCATGAGTAAACCTCGTTCTCGGCGAGTGAAAAGTCCAGGGTGACAAGAGCTTTTCTTTCTGAAAGGAGGGGTGCGAGTTACCCAAGTGAGGCCACCGATTGCGAAAATATACCCATGTGGTCAAGAAAGGACTTGGCTCAAGACATGTTGTATTGAATGGTGTAACGCTGTCGTATTGTGGCCAGAGTAATGCCGGGTTCCTATCTTGTAGGTTACAATGGAACAGAAGACCGTGCTAACTGCAACGGGGATCAATCTGCATGTAAGAATGTGGGTATTAGCGACGGCCGGTTTTTATTCAGTGCTTGAAAAGACAGCTTCTTCATTCACACACACACACACACCTTTGGCCCGAAATCTTTAAGAAAGACCTTGTACTACACGTAGCTTTACTGGCATATATTGGGCTTAGACAATAGGGACTTGAGGTCCTCAACAATTCGAGTGACTTACTCGGAGTTCACGATAGCCACGTAGTGGTCATCATCACATCGAACTGACAGAAGACGACCGAGTATGATCGTAAACGAACGGATTATCATTAATTCTTTGTAAGCTAATTGATATCATCGGCATCTCACAGCGTCCGGATCTCATCTACAGGCTACCAAAGCCCTCCCTGCGTTGTCTTTACAGGTAAACATAGCACAAAGGCGAACCGTCGATCGTGTTCAACAGGTCCTTGATAGGGCGGTTCTGCGTCAGGACGCCCATCTCAATGATGTCTTCCTTCGTGGCGTCACGGCTGGGGGGCAGGTTGAGAATGGTAATGGTACCGGCGATATCAAAGGCCTCCCAGAGGTGGAGGGCCTGCCAGAGCCAGTAGACGCGGTCGACCATGGCGTGGTGGAGGAAGAAGGAGGGGTCAGTCGGGGAAGAGTAAAGATCGCTGGCATCTCCATTGGCGACGAAGTGGCCCGCGGCGTGCATGCCTTTCCCCCCCAAAGATTAGTTTCTGCGCCATGCGGGTTCTCGTTCGGGTTGGAAGCACGTACCGAGAAAGCCTTGGTCGAAACGACCCTGCAGCTCGTCCTGGAAGGTCTTGATGTTCTTGGAGGCCTGGCCGACGGTGACGTTGAGCAGGTTGGTCGGGGTCAGCCAGGTGGAGGCTGCGAAGGCGCTCAAATCGCGGCTGAGGCAGCGCGGGTTGTACTCCATGGCACCGTTGGGGTTTGCCGCAAGGCCGCGCATGCCAGGGGCGACAGGGCCGAGGTTGACGGTCATGCTAGAACTTGTCAGACAATTTGCCCAATCTTTCGTAACGGAGGACCTACTTGACGAGGGGGCCACTCGTCACACATCCTCCACCGTGTCCGGAGGGCACAAAGATTTCACCAAAGGGCGAAGCGCTGACACTGCCGTTGTGAGGCACGTACGCGCCGTCGCCGCTCAGACTGGTCTCGCTGCCATCGAAGACGGGAGACTTGCGCGGGTCGTCCGTGTGAGCGAACCAGTTCCAGTAAGGCTGGGCGCCCTTGTAGCCGCACTCGGTTCTCAGGGCATTCTCATACGCCCAGGTGTAGTAGCGGTGCCAGGTCAGGAAGTTGCCGGTGCCGTGGATGAAACGGGTCTGGTTGATGTGGACGGCAACGAAGTCGTCATATCGGTTGCGGGCCCCGGGGGCGAAAGACGGGTCAGACTTGGAGGGGGAGGTCAACATGCACTGCACGGCGCCGATGTACTCCTTGCGCTCCTTGGTAGAGAAGGCAGCCCTAGGGACGGAGAGTTAGTGGGATGCGCCTGGATGCAATCGAGCAGTGACACAGCAAAACAAAGGGCATCAGTGTGGCAACTCACCAGTCTCTGCGCACATGTGCGTTGAACAAGTTGCAGCCCCCGCGCTTGGAGATGGTCCCGTTGGCCTCGGCGGCCTTCAGGTTCTCCATGGCCTGGGCCTGCAGCTCCGCGAGGATGCCCCCGACGTCTCGGGCCTCGAGAGGAGTATCGAGGGGTGCGGCGGAAGAGACAGCCGACAGGCCGAGGACGGCCATGATCTTGACGGGATGCATTCTGTCTCGGGCGCGGTTGCGCTTTGATGAAAGGAGGTTCCAAATGCAAGACGCCGCGTCGGAGGAGAGGGAAAGATCTGCAAGGGGACAGGGCGTGAGGCGGGTGAGGAAGGGGGACGGGAGAACATGGTATTGGAGAAATCGGACAGCCTCTATATACACCGAGGAGTCTTCCCCGTTGCTATCGTTCGCAGCACTGCCGTGTTTAATTTCAGCATGTCGGTGGCAGTCTGCTTGGCGGAAGAGCCCATCGCCACCGTTCAACCAAGTCTGGAGATTGATTCAGGTATTGGTCAACATCTTGCATGCGGTCGTGGTAAGGGGCCCTTGGAGATAGTCAACGTCTCGGCCTCTCGGTGCTATCACCCCAGAGAGGAAAGTCGCCCTCGCAAAGAACCCCTGATCCATGACCGAAAGCCCGCGCGGTCGACGCAGTGGAGCCTGAGGACGAGATCCGATCGAACGACCACTGGACTAACGGAACAGTGGTGGATGATGGGATGGAGACGGAGGGAAGCACCCTGAGGGAAGCTTGGACGAGCTGGTGCTCTGTGGAAGAACCTAATCAACGTCTGAAATTTCCCGTCAGCCTTATATCTGGAGATCCCGCAACCTTATGCGTGTCTCCGAGGCAGAGATCCCTCTTGAAAGGCTAGCGAACTCCCGCAAACTTGCTCAACGCGGCACTTCCAGTATGTCCCGAGCCGTGCCTCCGAACTACCGCAGTAGAAGTGTCGTAGATTTAGCTCCTCCCACGTGTTTTTCGTGTGCGAGTGTACGAAAATGTGTTGGTGCTGCGAAGCGGGTGTCCGCGCCGCAACCCCTCCGACGCCGCCGAGTTACAAATACGCAAGCTAGTCTCGTGTCGGCGAAAGCCACCCCGAGGGAAATTTGGAGAGGGGTAGCGATAACGACAGACCCGGTCTTCTGCTCGTTGGAATGTCGCATTGTGTTGGTTCCAACCTGCCAACCCATGAGAGAGCTCCACACTCTTTGAACAGTAACTGCTAGTTCCAACGGGGAGCTCGGGGAACATGCCCTACAACGGCCCGCATCACACCACTCGACGTGGACCTCGATGCAAGGGTCGGCTGTGGCTGCGGATGCGGCTGTTGGAGTTGAAGAACGCCGACGAGTGTTTTTGCTTCTTCGTCGTCTTTGCCCCTGGCCCCCAAGCCCGGTTGCCCCCCGGTCCAACTTCCATCGTCCGCAGGGATCCACAGGCATGCGTCTTGCATGTCATGTGTGGACTGTCATGGAAAGGATCATCCAACCCGGAATGACTTACCTCATGGAGACAGCCAACCGCGGAGACTCTTCCGCCAGAGTGCTCCTCTGCTCGACTGCCAAGTCGAATTCTCGTGGATCACCTTCACCATTGGGGAAAAGTGTCGTACTTGTTATTGACCGGGAGGCCGAGACCGTTTGAGGGCAGTTTGGTGGACAGACCGGAGGCGAATGCCCGCAAATGATGGGGTTTTTTTTTCTTGTATGTGGCTGTGACATGGGACGGACGTGATGACTTTTCGTGGATTAAACATGATTTGAGGCATACAGATTTGCTCATGCAGCCAAGAACGCGAAGTTGGGGAAAACGAAATGAGTTGATTCCCTCAACTTCAGGGAACTGAAATTCGCAAAGCCCCCGTTTCCATGTGGCCCGTTGAAGCTGATACGTCGAGTTGTAGCTAATATTACGTTCTCGTAATTAATTCTCAGAGGATGGAAACTTCGTGTTGCGGTGCGATGCGAGTCCAGACCCGACGTGAGTGGGCTCGACATGTGGTAAATCTGGCATTTGAACAGACAGGGACGTACGACGGCTTGCACGACTTCTGGTGTCTCTTTGCCACGGCGTCTTCCTAGAACTATGCGTCGAGGTCTGCACAATGTACTTCCCATATGACACTCATTCAAGAGAAGCAACCCCCCGACGGCAGTGATCCGTCGAGGGGCGCATCTTGTTCTGTGCCGCAGGGCGAACGTTTACGAATGAGCCTCCCGGTTCCGTCCCGTCGGAAATCATGTACTGGAAAAAGCCAGCTGCATTAGTGATCTCGCCACGCAGGAACCATTCCTCTGGCATCTTCTTCCCGGCGAGGCAGGTGGACTTGGAACGGCCCTTCACACCCAATGCGAAAGTGTCTGCGGGCTAGAGCGTGACGGAACAGACGACTTGCATCAGTTGCTGCAACAGGGTGTCGCTTCCCGCACCAGTCGTCCATTGCAGGCTCATATGGTTTCTTCGTCGTTGCTTTTTACTTAGTTCCCGCAACCGGCTGCGGCATCCGTGGGTTTGCACTCTACATATAGTCAGACCATAACCTCGTGTCACGGATTCTGCGTCGGCCCTGTCTTCGTCTCCTTTCCTATGTATCTCTATTGTTTGCTTTGCTAGCCCGCGTGCTCATCTCACTCGGCCACCATGTCAGCGAACCAAACGCCAACGCAGCCGATCGACCCGGAGTGGGCCAAGGAGAGCAACGCGGCCATGATCGTTGGAGTCACTGGTGGATTCCACGCTCTTGCGCTGTTGTTCGTCGGTCTTCGAGTCTACACCCGCATGGGCATTGTAAAAGTAATGGGAAGGGATGACTATGTTGTCGTTGCCTCCGTGGTGAGTTTACTACACTCGATGCTCCAAGCTGTTGGCAGGACCTAACATGCCATGGTAGCTCTGCGCCGTGGCGGGCATGACGATATTCTCCGTACAATCCTTTTACGGCCTTGGCAAACACACCCTTACGATTCCCGAAGAAGACATGGTGGTCATGCGAAGGTCGAGCTTCTTTCAATCCATCATATCTTCCATTGCGGGACTGGCGTTGCTCAAAGTCTCGATTGGTCTTTCCTTGCTACGACTCAGCCGTAGCGTTTGGTACTCGCGGTCCCTGTGGGCATTGATAGGTATGCCGGATAGCCATCCCCTCCGTCCGCGGATAGTTGACAAACCCGCCTCTAGTGTTCGTATCTGCTTATAGCTTCATGGCATGGATGACTTTCTTCTTTTTCTGCCAACCCCTGGAAGGGTACTGGGACAAGAGCTTGAAGCCCAAGTGCTACCCGATCACACTTTTCATCAAATTCGGACTGATCAACACTGCCTTCAACATCTTCACCGACGTCTGCTTCGCGACGCTTCCGGTAACCATCATCTGGTCTCTGCAGATGAAATTGAGGACTCGACTCTATCTGGTCATCGTCCTCAGTCTGGGATACTTGTGCGTTACAGCCCAAACCGGCCGCCCCTCCCACCTCGTTGCTTACAATCGAATAGCGCAGTGGCCATGGGCATCATCAAATCAGTTTACCAGATCGCCTATGGAAAGGACATGGACAAAACATTGTGAATACCTTCTCTTCTGTCCAAAAACATCAAGTGCTAACTCCTGAAAAGTTATCAAAGCATTCAGTTCTGGGAATTGTAAGTATACCCGTCTCCTCACAGCCGCCCCAGCCGTCACTAACAACCCCTAGTTTACAACTCAACCTCGGGATCATCGCTGCCTGCGCACCTTCGTTGAAGCCGCTCGTGGGACACGCGCTGAAAATATCGTCGAGCGACCGTTACCACGGCGAGTTGTATGAGAACAGACGACCGACCGGGACAAACACTTCGAAGCGTCGCCGGGGATATAGAGTGCATGACAGCCACGTGGAGTTCGAAATTCAAGATCGACCTTTGCGGGGTCACCTGAAGCGCGCCACACTGCCGTAAGCAACACCCCTGCCGATGGCTACGAGAGGGATGGCAGCAGAGGATCAGGAAGCGAAGATATGATTCTCCAGGACAGCTCGGGACAAGGGATCAGACGAACCACGGAGATTTCGATCAAGAGATGAAGCCAATGCGGTGCACCTCGTGCACGGGTTGCACACTGGTCTTTCAATTCATTCTTTTGACTATCTCAACCACGTGTGCATCGTAGCCGCTACAGATGCAACCCTCACCAGTTGTACTGCTTCCCGAAACGCGTCACAAATTTTCCCACTTCGCCGTCTCGCTTCCCCTCCACAATCTCAAGTATACCCTGCGCACTGGTCTCCGAGCTGTCGGCGCCGTTGGCAACCCTGTTCTCCCTGTCACTTTCTCCTGTCAAATTTGTAACCACGTAGCCGGGACAGTACGCCCAAACTTTGGCGTTCCAGCTCTTGAAGTCGAAAATCATGTGCGCGGTAACCATGTTGAGCGCCGCCTTGGAGACGCTATACGCCTCGTAGCCAACACCGTAAATATCCGACCCCGGGGTTGTGCGCTCAGAGAGCGACCCCAGAAGGGATGAGACGTTGATGATGCGGGGGTCCTTGGAATTCCGGAGCAGCGGGGCCAGGGCCTCGGTGAGGATGAGGGGGCCGGCGGCGTTGGTGTTGAAGCTTTCAACCAGCTCGGAGCGACGGTCCTTGGGCTCCGTAATGATTATGCCGGCGTTGTTGACGAGGACATCGAGCACGCCGAAGTCGGCCGTGAGCTTCTCGACGGCGAGCTTGATGGAGTCGTCGGAGGTGACGTCGAGCTGCAGCAGACTCACGGTGCCGGCCGGCTTGCGGGCCTTCAGGTCTTCCACCGCCTTGGCACCCCGCTCTTGGTTCCGGGCTCCGACGATGACATGGTTGTCCGGGGACGCGGAGGCAAGCGCCAAGCTAGTGTCGTATCCAATACCTTGGTTGGCGCCTGTGTCATGTTAGTCCCATTGTTCTCTGAGACCGAGCGTGATGTCGCGGACCAATGCTTCTCCGTTACATCAAGTGGCTACGATGATGACTGACCGGTCACAAGTATAATCCTTTTGGCAGACATTTCGGATCCGAACGACGTTTTTCGAGCCAAAAAGGTCTGTTTTTGATGTGAGTTGTTTATTATTTCTGTTATCTCTGCGTTGGGCTGGTTGCTAGAGGTCAAATATGAGGCGGATTTATACTTTTTGTTACATGCGCTCCATTGCCCGTCAGTATGATCGGTCGGGATAAGGACTCCGTGATGCTTTAAGTCCGTCCGTGAAATGGCCCTTCTCCGAGAGTTATGTACGGGCTCCACCAGATCTGCAACTCCCATTCATGTAAATGTCAATAGGTTCCTTCCAACGGTCACGGTCCACAGGGCCAATCATGGCGGGTAAATCGAAATGGGGTCGGCCCAATTGAAGATTAATTGAAGCTCATCGCCTCAGTCCGTGCAGCTCTCTCAGTGGTCTCTCTTTAGCCGTGCCCGGCTTTCGAATGACGCACTAGACCCCGCGATTCGGTCTCGGCTCTAGGAGATAGCCTGATTAGGAAATACTTGACTCCGCAGATTCTTGTAACCGTAGCAGCTCCCGACATCCCACCGGAACAACACTTCCTTGTTCAACCGGTAGTTGTCCAACGGCGGCCCAAGCTTTCACGATTACTGTCTCCAAGTTTTTCTGATCTATTGTTGGAGAGAAACCAATCGCATAAAGCTCGCCCTAACAAGCCACGGTTGCGTTAGGGTCGGTACGTTAACAGCGGTCCTGCTGATGAACTTCGTCTTTGGACGTATGGAATTCGCCGAGAGGGGCATAGTCTTCTTGTTGGTACCGCAGAGATATCTGTACGGGCGGAAAAGCAACAAACATACGGACGTAATTATATTACAACTATTGATCTTTTATGTGAAAGAAGGCTTGGAAGGGCGAGGTGGAAGCTGTTGGGAAAATGGGCATGCGATGGCCCGTGGAAATGGCCTTGAAAGCACGGTAGAAAACACCGCGAATTCCAGACCTACTGACCACTGGATCTAGTTGATTGAGTCAATCAGAGGCTGTTCCAGCTTTTCTGTGGATCCCTGAGATATAGCATAACAAGTCTACTGCTTTAACACTGTTAGGAACCCTGATTCTGCTTGTAGAGGTATTACTAGCCATGAAATCTTGGCCTACCTACAAGAAATACTACTAAATATTACCTAGATAGGTAGTGTTTTTATTTAAGATAATGTACCTGTTTATAAGGTACATATCGTCCAAGTTTGGCATTGTGAATAGGTGCACGATAGTAGGGTCGAGTTAGTAGGTTGGCTGCTATATTCCCCTGATCTTAACCCGATCAAAACATTTTGAAACTGTTAAAGCAATAGATATGCGATAGATATCCTGAGTTAGCAGAACTTCTAAAGTCTATTGCTACAATTAACTAGCTTGTCTGGGTAGTAGTTGAGATCTGGAATGAATTTGAAGAAGAGCTATTACAATGGCTGGTAAAATATATGGCACGGAGGCTAGAAGCAGTTGTTGCTGCCCACGGCTGGTACACTAGGTACTAGATATCGTAGCTAGAGCGCACTTAGGTATTAGAGAATGCGTATAAAAGATGCTTAATTCTAAGAAAGTGGATGTAATAAGTTGAAGCTCACTAAAATACTCCTCTCATGAGCGTGTCACGTGCTTGAGCACGGTACGTACTCAAGCTCATAGGCCTTGGGAATATTATTTCTGCGACACTAGACGAGTAGGAATCAATCTCTAGTCAATTACCTATTGATTCATGTAATTGCTTTCATTTTCTAGTATAAATTACTACTGTTGCTAGAAATCAAAAATGCTGACTTCAGAACAATAACCGGCATTAATTTTGGCCTGACGCGACACTTTTGTCGACCCACTGTACCCGCTCCTGTGCCGGAGTGGTTTGGTTCTTAGATGCCATTGTAATTGCCATGAGTCAATGCTATCTACTAGAGCCCAGGTTTGAGTTACGCTAGAGCCGCCTAGGTCTCAGCGTGACGTGCCCCGATCAAAAGGTCTGGAAGTGCTGCCAGGTTATCCGAGAATTGGGTAAGCTGAGGGGATGTGTCATGAGGTAAAGTCCTCATGTAAGGTGCAAACGCAACAACGCGATTGTAGTTCCGCTTTTGCGACAAAACACTTGCACTACAGATTGTTTGAGCCTTGCCTCCTCTGTCGTCAAGGATTCGGAGACTCAAAGCTTGGCGACGAGAAGGAGCAGCTGTACTAAAAAAAAAAAGAAAAAAAAAG
>JAIMZG010000106.1:0-18149 GCA_020466075.1 Colletotrichum coccodes | reverse complement strand
CTTCCTCCTCTCAACAATTCTTCACCTTCTGGGTATGGGTTTCATCTCTATCATCTTCGATCCTGCACAAATCCTATCTGCAATCCCCCCCTTCTCCCCTCGCCTTCCGCTGTCTCACTCTGTCACACCCATTCTCTCACGTACTCTCTCCCTACCTCCCATACTTCACCAGCCATCAATCATTGGTCGCCGTGCCTGTACCCGTCACGGCGAAGGCCACCCGCGACTGGACCGAAGGAAATGCTACAGAGCTGCAAGAAAAAAATAGCGTGCCTCCAGGAAGCCTATGCCAGCCGGGACGTTTGGCCATTTACAAAGACCTGATCAGAAAACGAAAGAATACATGCTATTCGTTCCCTGGGTGAATGGCACGGGCGATTGGTATTTGCTCTAACACTCAGCGTTGGTGGAGTGTCATGTCTTCACCCTAGAGCAACAACTCGGGCTGTGACATCCAGTTGGTCAAAGTTTCACTATCAATGGCCTCCACATGCCTTTTAACAGCACCAAGGCCAAGGAGAGTCCCGAGCTGAGATTCCCAAGAGCCTCTTACCACGTTCTTCGATATATGTCTTTGAAGGAGGAGCCATAGGAGCCTGCTGGGCTCAGTGGTGAGCAACTTGAATTGCTGGAGCGGCCGATGTCGCCTCGGTCATGGCGAACAAGATGGTGCAATGTGGTATTATTGCCTGAAGGAACATATTGTGGAGAAGACTCTGGAGCTCACAACTTTCCAGGCTAGGTAACTACATCATCCCGGTGGCTGATATCGTGTGCGATCCAGACGCTATCCAGCCTCAAGTCTAAACGGCAACATGAGACATCGGCCCTTTTTATACCTGGCGCCAGACCCTCAGAATCGCAGATTATATTGAGCACACGGACACATGTTAGAACCAATATTAGCTATGTTAAGTTGGGGAGTGATGTGGTTAGTATAAGTTTCCTGTATCCATTCAATGTAATAAGGAATGGAGATGTGGCTTGGAGCAGGGTTGCTTCTAGGAAATGTCTGTCGTGGTAACGTCCATCTCCCATTGGAAGAACGACTTTGGCGGCTTGCCGACAAGCCTCATTGATGCTTGAACTGTCAAGCTTTGCGCTCTCGAGTACGATTTCTTTCGAGCAGAACATCAGCGTCACTATTTTCATAAGGGGGAATCGCCTCGCACCAGGCTTCTCACATTCGCCGAAAACGCAGTGCTCATGAAGGAAGGCTCTGGTCGGGATATGTTTGCCTAGCGCCGTGGATAGCACAGGAGTGTACCGCTTCTGACTGGGAACATCATGAAGATTCAGTGATTTGTGCTCAATGAGACAGCATCTTTCGATGCTGGGATACCGAAGGACGATCATAAGTGAGGCAACCAGGAAGGTTGCTAGGAAAGGCGATGAACGTGCCTAGGCAACCTATGCAAACGCCCGTAATTCGGAAGAAAACGTTTGCTTCCGCATAGCGCCATTGTTTTGGGTCTGGGGGGTGAACTATACGATCGGGTATAAAGAACAATTGTGCCGCCCTCTACCTGTCTTTCTATTGGGCTTAATTGCAATCTCACGCCATAGCTGCACAGGAAAAACAATAAAACTTACGCAAGATCGAGTAGTAGCCATACGTGGATTCAAACCCTTTATTCAAATTTCCTAAGACCGTTGTGACTGCGATATCCGCTGCCTCTTTATTACGCCAACAGACAACTGCATTACATTAATGCCCCCTTGGCATGGAGCTTGGTCTCGACGTGCGCGGCCACATATTGGAAGAGCGGGAAACAAAGGCAAATATTTGTTCGAGGCAGTAAAAGTGGGTTATTTATGCTGACTAACTAGAGTGATTCGGTGATTCCCAAGAAAGGTAGGCTGAGGAAAAGAGGGTTCCGAGGCCCGTGGCTCGAACAGGGCCAGCAATCGTCGATAAACTCGATGGTATTTCCAGCCATCGGGGGCCAAAAACAATATCGAAAGCGTGTGGTACACGGTCTGAAAAGACTCGTATTTTGATGAGTCGCTCTAATATCTGCAGCGATCTCCTGAACTCGCAGCGACAATCGTAATATGACCACGATGCCTTAAGCACCATCCTCAGCAAAGCCCATCGAGCCGTGGCCTATGTTTGACGACAAGACGAGGCACCGCTAGACTCCTGAAGGCTGTGGCGTCGTACATATAGTGTTTCCGACCATGTCTGTGTTGTCTCCCTGGCGGTCGTCGTCCCGCCAGATTCGGCCCCCATACAGGATCCACAACCGAGGCCGACGACGCGGTTGACTGATCGGAGCCGGAGAAGTGGGCCATGCTCAGTGGTGGTCAAGGCGACCCGAAGGGCCACCCTCTAATCCATCCAATCCCTGCTATGCAGCCATCTAGTCTTGCCATGTTGCGTCGCCGCGCTTCCCCTCGCTTCCAACGCCCAGGTGCGGTACTCTGGCGGGGCTTGTTGCCTAGCTGTCGTTGGGCGAACACGTACAGAAAAGCCATGGGAAAAGTTTCGCTGACTGCCTGTCCGCCTACATTGGGCTGGCAGGGCAACGAAGAGCGCGCAATTGCGATTGCGCATTCAGGCACCGCTAAAAATAGTTGCAACAGGCCCTTGCGACCTCTTTCTGTACCTTCCTTACAGAGTAGTACTCCTCATTGAATTGGCTTTTATCAGCCTCGAGCTTCCCGAGCTCAGTTATCTGCCCTGCTGTAATCACCTGCATACATGCTTGGAGCGCATCAGCGTCCCCTGTGACCGTCTCTCCTATCTTTCGTCGTCCCCGGCGCTTGATTGTGAATTCTGTTGATCTAGGTAATACGTTCCGCATATTCTCACCGAGCACTCAGCAAGAAAGACCAAGCGGGCACTGCTGCTCAATTGCAGTGGGTATTTAGATGCTTCGTGAACCGTCGCTGGGCTACGCTGGGCCGCTGCGTGGCCCAGCCCAGATGATATCACCAAGCGAAATTCTCTTTTCTGGAGCGGTGTGGATTCTCGATCAGAGAGGGGGGAAGTAGAGGATACCTCGAACAGACCAGTTTTAAGGCGTGCATGGGACGGAAGCCAGGGTACTGCGACAAGGGGCGCCCAAGGGCTGCCCCTCCACGGGTTTCGTAGAATCTTATGATGTCAGCGAATCGCCTTCAACAGAACCTTCGACTTCCCTCCTTCCGCCGTGTGCACCGCTGAAGATGGCCTCGAATCCTTGGAAAACTGGAACTTTGCCTCCTGATGAGGCTGAAATTGCCCTAGTGTCGAACTGATCCTTGCATTACAGTCCGCAAGAAATTTCAGGCGTTTTCCAGTGCCTTGTGGAAGTGTCCCCAGCTGGGCCGCACCGATTGTAGTACCCCACCATTGGAGGGCGGGTGGAAGAGGAAAGAACCCTTTCGAATTTTTGCGGGGCCTGAGTCGCTCCTGCCTTCAACCTTTTAAGTCAAGTCAAACACCAGCTATCAGACTCTTCTATTCCTCACTCTTCACGCAATCAACTTCCTCTCATCATAATACCCCCAATAAATCAGAAGTGTCCAGCGCATTTCTTTTTTTCTACGAATTCTAGATCGCTGATATAACTCACCGGAAAACACCCTTCACCGGTTAAGCGCATTCTAAGATACCCCCCAAAACATCACAACTTTCCGAAACCACACTATTCACAATGGCTTCCGGAGGCAAGGCCGTCGGTATCGACTTGGGTACCACGTACTCGTAAGTACTTCCTTCGCTCTCGAGAGCCCCCTTTGCCTATTGGCAAAATCATCATCCCGTCGGAGACATTTGCTAACATTCCCTAGATGTGTCGCTTACTACGCCAACGACAAGATCGAGATCATTGCCAACGACCAGGGTAACCGTACTACGCCGTCGTTTGTCGGGTAAGTTATAGAACTATTTCTCAATCGAATTGACAAGTTTGCTAACCTCGAGATATACAGTTTCACCGACACTGAGCGTCTGATCGGAGATGCGGCCAAGAACCAGGTCGCCATGAACCCCCACAACACCGTCTTCGACGCCAAGCGTCTGATTGGCCGCAAGTTCAACGACTCTGAGGTCCAGGCCGACATGAAGCACTTCCCCTTCAAGGTTATCGAGAAGAACGGCAAGCCCAACATCGAAGTCGAGTTCAAGGGCGAGACCAAGACCTTCACCCCTGAGGAGATCTCCGCTATGGTTCTCGTCAAGATGCGCGAGACCGCCGAGTCTTTCCTGGGTGGCCAGGTCAACAACGCTGGTTAGTAAACCCATGAATATAATCCACCCAACTACAGCTTACGCTAACAAACACTAGTTGTCACTGTCCCCGCCTACTTCAACGACTCCCAGCGTCAGGCTACCAAGGACGCCGGTCTTATTGCCGGTCTTAACGTCCTCCGTATCATCAACGAGCCCACCGCAGCTGCCATTGCCTACGGCTTGGACAAGAAGGCCGAGGGCGAGCGCAACGTCCTGATTTTCGATCTCGGTGGTGGTACCTTCGATGTGTCTCTCCTGACCATTGAGGAGGGCATCTTCGAGGTCAAGTCCACCGCTGGTGACACCCACTTGGGTGGTGAGGACTTCGACAACCGCCTCGTCAACCACTTCGTCAACGAGTTCAAGCGCAAGCACAAGAAGGATCTGTCCACCAACGCTCGTGCCCTGCGCCGTCTCCGCACTGCTTGCGAACGTGCCAAGCGCACCCTGTCCTCTTCCGCCCAGACTTCCATCGAGATTGACTCGTTGTTTGAGGGTATCGACTTCTACACCTCCATCACTCGTGCTCGCTTCGAGGAGCTTTGCCAGGATCTCTTCCGCTCTACCATCCAGCCTGTCGACCGCGTCCTCACCGATGCCAAGATCGACAAGTCCCAGGTCCACGAGATCGTCCTGGTCGGTGGTTCCACCCGTATCCCCCGCATCCAGAAGCTCATCTCCGACTACTTCAACGGCAAGGAGCCCAACAAGTCCATCAACCCCGATGAGGCTGTTGCCTACGGCGCTGCTGTCCAGGCTGCTATCCTGTCCGGTGACACCTCTTCCAAGAGCACCAACGAGATCCTCCTTCTCGATGTTGCCCCTCTTTCCCTCGGTATCGAGACCGCTGGTGGTATGATGACCAAGCTCATCCCCCGCAACACCACCATCCCCACCAAGAAGTCTGAGGTCTTCTCCACCTTCTCCGACAACCAGCCTGGTGTCCTTATCCAGGTCTACGAGGGTGAGCGCCAGCGCACCAAGGACAACAACCTCCTCGGCAAGTTCGAGCTTACCGGTATCCCCCCCGCTCCCCGCGGTGTTCCCCAGATTGAGGTCACTTTCGACCTTGACGCCAACGGTATCATGAACGTCTCTGCCGTCGAGAAGGGCACCGGCAAGTCCAACAAGATTGTCATCACCAACGACAAGGGCCGTCTCTCCAAGGAGGACATTGAGCGCATGCTTGCTGAGGCCGAGAAGTTCAAGGATGAGGATGAGGCTGAGGCTCGCCGTGTCTCTGCCAAGAACGGCCTTGAGTCTTACGCCTACTCTCTCCGCAACACTCTCAGCGACTCCAAGGTCGACGAGAAGCTTGACGCTGACGACAAGGAGAAGCTCAAGACTGAGATTGACCAGATCGTCACCTGGCTCGACGAGAACCAGCAGGCTACTCGCGAGGAGTACGAGGAGCGCCAGAAGGAGCTCGAGGGCGTTGCCAACCCCATCATGATGAAGTTCTACGGCAGCGCTGGTGGTCCTCCCGGTGCTGGCGGTGCCCCTGGCGGCTTCCCCGGTGCTGGTGCTGGCGGCCCCCCTGGCGCCTCTGACGACGGCCCCACCGTTGAGGAGGTTGACTAAATTGATACCCTTGATGAATACTTTTCTTAGAGTCACAGTCATGGGTGTGACAACGTAGAGGTTGTTACGGGGTTTCACGACTAGACTTTTGCTTTCTTTGCATTTATGAAATCACGACGGGAAAAGCACGGTTATGGGTCAGATGTATTCTAGTCAGACTCCAAGGTTTAGGAGGTCTAATACAAACAGTAAAAAATACCCTCCTTCCAGCTGTGACAAGTGATATTTAATGTTTTCTGATCAGGATAATGACAGCAAAGTTCTTCGTTGTGTCCGTGTGCCTCCAACCAATCCTTACATAAGACATTACTAGGAGAGAGATTATCTTACACTACCAAACCATCACGCTGTGGCCGATTCAATGCCCAGTCCCTCTCTAATCTGCCGCCGCCTCTCCATCTCCATCCTTTGCCATTCCTCGTCAGCCAATGTGGGTTCGTCGAACTTCTCCGAAAACGCCGTGCCAGGCGGTACCTTGGTGGTCCTCGCCTGCCAGACATCCTCACTGCTAGGCTTCCCATTTCCGTACTTCTCATACTCTTTCTGGCGATAGTGATCTCTGATCACATCCTCCTTCATCTTGCCCGAGTATCCCTTGATCCTCATGCAGAACCAAAAGTCCTCCCAATGTTCGCTGCACGAGCGCATCGTGCCGTATCGGTAGATGTGGTTCCACTGGCCGCCGACGGACTGGCAGTGGAAGGCCATGTCAAAGGCCTGGCGGCAGGACATCTCGGTCGGTAGGTTAGCCTCGGCGACAGGGTTGTCTGAGGGCGGCGTGATTGTGCGGTTGTTCGTTTGGGATGGCATATTGGGAGAGGATTTGAGGGAGAACCATGACGAGGAAGGTGGTGATGAATTGGAGGGTGTTGTGGAGGGTTGCGCCGGCGCCGGCGCGATTCCTCTGGTCTGTTGCCAGAATCGGTCTGGAAAAGGGCGAGGAACTTTGCAATCTCGGGATCGATCTCGGGGTCGGTCGACTTGTTCGATGATGGCGGGGTCGACGCCGTAGCTTGGGGAGCTTGTCCCGGAGCGGGAGACTTGGGGGGAGACGGCGAAGCCCAGAGCCAACCCATTTTTGATGAATGATTGATGTTGAACAGAGATGAAGGTAGGTGAAGTGAACACAATGCTAATGTATCGCCGTCTTTGATCAAATCGGAAGTGCTCAAGAATGAGGGGAAGCCGGCAATCACCACCATCAATGACCTTCGGACGCCGCGTCCAGCCAATGAGTGGTTGCATTATTTTTGCCGTAGCTGCGCGCGCCCGAGCGGAGCCTTTTCGGTTCGGACAAGGTTTAGTCCGCCTCACCTAAACTGTGGTTCGCACATAAGGTTATGGGGCGTGTTGATGGACATGGTAGTGGGGCCGCGAGGCGTGACATCATTCATCGCGACATTATTTCGTGAAGAAGGAGCTAAGCAGTTGAGGCAAGGCAGGGAAAGAGGTGTCAAATCAGCTCAGCTTACCTTCCTCTCTTGCTTTCTCGGCCGCCGCCAACGTTGCCTCTTCCCACTCGACTTCAACGTGACTTGTGAGAGCAACATGTGATTCTTCTGCCAAATACGACTATACAATGTCACTCCGCAGAGCCATGTTCCGCTCCAGCATGAGGCCTGCCGCCAAACTGCAGACGACATGGTTTCCAACTCGGCCGATTATCCGACCCCAGCGCCAGGGAGCCATTGTGCGCGCCACGACGAAGATTTGGGAAAGCACATTGACCGGCGAGGAGAAGTCGGGCCACATCGCGAAATCGGAGAGCGAAGCAATCCTCTTCTTCGACAGTAAGTTTATCCTCAGTAATGTCCTCCAGGCATCGATGATGCCGTCGCTCGTCCCTAGTATCGCAGCCCGTGATCGATTTACGTTGTCTTCATAATTTTTGCTTCTCACCGGACAACCTTACCTTTTTCATCCCCTCCTCTGTTCCTTTTTCTCTCCACCACCCCCAATGTCTCCGCTACCTCCGCCGTCCTTATGACACCCGTTGGCTCTATTCAACCCATCGTCACCAGCCTTGTTGTCATCTCTACCTCTCTAATTTCTGCGCATTTCACTTGAATGTTCAGAGGGCAAATGAAGGCTGACGAGCGCTGGCAGACCTCTTTCCCCTGAAACTAACCTACCTCCTCCGACGATCATGGTCATCAGACCGCGACCTGACCGATCTTCTCAAACGTTTCGACAGCTCCAGCGGGAGCCTGGGCACCGATCCGATCAATCTGGTTAAACGAGCCATTCCGAGCGACCTCCCGATCAAGGTCACAGAGATCCTACCGCGACTCAAGGATGGAGGGGCATTCGTCAAGTTCAGTCACGGCTCGGACGTTGTGCCCAAGGATATCGAAAGTAAGTGCGTCCAGGTCATTTCCCTGGCCCCGGGCTCTCTGGTCAGCATTTATGATCAAAGCGGCTGACCCGTCACTAGACTCGCTTGCACGAGCGTTGGAAAAGCACCCCTTGCGACCGTGGTTCAACCCGTTTCGCGGAGTCAAAGCCGGTCTCGTCAAGGGCGTCCCGTGGCTGGAAGACCTCTATAGGTTCCCGAAAAGCCGAGTCAAGGTCGAGTTTACGGGAAAAGACGCGGGTGGCGATGCCGTTGAGCTGTCGCAGGAAACTCTATACAGCGTTTTCCGTCGTTACGGCAAAATCGCCGAGATCACCTCTCAACCATCCGATTCGAAGGTCTTGCCAAAGTACGCATACGTCGACTTCGCCCTCGTGCGAGACGCTATTATGGCACGGAATTGCCTGCATGGGTTCGTCGTCGACGAGGCGTTGGGTGGCGGCAAGCTGGGCACGAGGCTTCGTCTCTCGTACGAGCAGAGGGTCAAGCCTCACAACATATGGAATTGGCTCACCAGCCATCCCAGGGTTGTTATTCCTGTTGTCGCAGCCCTACTCGCCGCCATCACTGTCGCTGTGTTCGATCCGATCCGCGAATTTTTCGTCAAAGCGCACATTCAACATTCCTTCCGTCTGACAAACAACAAATTCTACAGATGGATCAAGAGCCAGACCTCCGACATCATTTCATCCTTCGGTCACAAGAAAGCCGACAAGGCCGGATTCAACGCAGTGTGGCAGCATCGAAGGGACCTCATCGAACAGATTCAAACATGGCTTCTCGAGAGTTCGGATACTTTCATTGTCGTCCAAGGCCCTCGAGGATCCGGGAAGAAGGAGCTTGTTTTGGACCAATCGCTGAAGGGACGGAAGAATGTCTTGGTAATTGACTGCAAACCGATCATCGAGGCACGGGGTGAAAGTGGGACGATCAAACACCTGGCCAATTCTGTCGGATACAAACCCATTTTTGCCTTTTTGAACAACATGAGCAGCATGATCGATTTGGCAGTCCAGAGCACTACAGGAGTCAAGGCCGGATTCTCAGAAACGCTCGAGTCACAGGTGGTCAAGATCCTTCACACGACTGCCGAAGCACTGAAAGAGGTCTCCCTCGCCGGCCGCGATAATGATGGGAAAGATGCAGATCTATCAGACGATGCCTACTTGGAAGCTCGCCCTGACAAGCGGGCGGTCGTGGTGATCGACAACTTTTTGCACAAGAACGAGGGCTCAAGCATTGTATACGACAAGGTTGCTGAGTGGCTGCCGCCATGGTCCAGAATAATGTCGCCCACGTAATCTTCCTGACGGATGATACAGCATACTCGAAGTCCCTGTCAAAGGCCATGCCAGACCGCGTTTTCCGTCAAGCTGCTCTCGGCGATCTCTCTCTTGACGTCGCCAAGAAGTTCATCATTAGCCGGCTGGAAGAGGACGAGCTCGAAAAGGTCCGGGAACACTCAAAGGAAGCGAACGAGAAGACCGAGAATGTTGTTGAAAGACGTGAGAAACCCGACCTCTCAGAGCTCGACTCAGCCATTGGTATTCTGGGCGGTCGTCTCACCGATCTCGAATATCTAGCCCGGCGATTGAAGGGCGGTCAAAGCCCCCAGCGGGCGATTGAAGACATTATCCACCAGAGCGCAACGGAAATCGTCAAGATGTACCTGCTGGACGGAAAGGACACATTCGAGGGCAAGAAGTGGTCTATGGAGCAGGCATGGTACTTGATCAAGGCACTTGCCTCGCACGACGCCCTCCGATACAACGAGGTGCTCCTTTCCGATACATTCGCTTCTTCTACCACAGCTGGTGCTTCGAAAGGAGAATCGGCGCTAGAAGGTTTGGCAAACGCGGAGCTTATCACCGTCGAGACATATAACGGCCGCCCGCAGACCATTCGTCCCGGCAAGCCAATGTACCAAGCAGCGTTCAGCCTGCTTCTTGATGATCGCGTTCTCAGAGCCAAATTGGACCTTGCTGTGCTCAAGGAGTTGACGAAAGTTGAGACCAAGACCATTGAGAAGGCCGAAAACGAGCTGGCATTGCTGGGCAGCCTGCCGAAGCAGCCTGCCCAAACGGGAGCTCGCGTGTCCTATTTACTCGATAAGCTCGAAGGAAGCCAGGTGAAGATTACGAAATACGAGAAGGAAATAGCATCGTTAAAGAAGGTCCTTAAGCACAACTATTGAGTTGTCGCAACCCCGGAGAGTTTTGGCAAAGTCGCAAAGAGGCGGGAATTTCACGCGCTGGAGCGGAAAGCAGCGGCTAATACCCATCTCAATATGGTATTCCAATGTCATTAATTGAAACCAAACGTCAATGTCCTTGTCTGATAACATGCAGGCTTCGTATGACTACTGCCTCCATCTACTCTACCGCTTCAGTCTGACCATACCCCCGGTTGTTCTGTTGCTCGTGTCTGTTTTACTACTAAGTCTGCCCCGCCGCGTCGGTTTGTTTTTATTATATCACACTACTATTGCTCTTCCTGTTCCTCCACTGGATATATGTTGATGACTGTGTTTACCGCTGTTATGTTTACCTGAAGTTGAAGAAGTGAAGAGGAATACGACATGGCCTGAGGACTACGCCGAGAAAATAAACAACACCGGAAAGGACATGACATATGAGAAAGAGTACGGCAAGCCAACACATCGACGGCAGAAGGAGGCACCAAGAATAAATAGGAAATTATTCACGGCAGAACATACAAGCCCACAGAGTTCCAATTGGCACGCCCACGGGGAAGGAGAGCACTTGACATAAGCTACGTTTTCATTTCGTTATCCGCGAGGCGACGCGCGCTAGCCTGCCTCTGCATTCGAGAACTTGCATACTCAAGTTACACTTCTGACACCGTTCTTTGCCTTGCTGATGGCTCCGCATCATCTCCGCCGGCGAGCGGAGCCACCGCGGGGGACAAGCTAGCAGCACCAAGGGATGAATGAGGGGAAGTTTGGTGACAACCTCCACGACCTGTTGGAGAAGTGCGACGAACGGCATCTGCCTTGCAGGGGGCAACAAGGAAAGGGCTCGGTCCCAGATAGTTGGCCAATGAGAACTTGCAAATCTCTATCCACTCCAGAGATTCTTAACGCTCCCCAAAAAGACACGACTCAGGCTTTATCTATTTTCGACTGGGAAGTTGGCCGAGGAACTTCGAGTGGGAGACCGTCTTGCGTACGACGCTGGTCACGAGGTGATTAATGTTTTACGGTGGCCAACGGCCAGTATCCCCCCCCTGGAGCCAGGGTGCTTGAGCTGGCAAACGGCGGCGGTACCGTCAACGGCTGTGGTGCGGAGGGGAAGGCGATCGTCGGCCCGATGCCACGCACCCTGGACACCCAAGCTTTGCGGCAAGATACAAGCATTTTTTAGGAGGGCTGGGCGTTTTCTCGGCATTTCTGGGCATTGCTGGCGGCTCTTTGGCGATGCGTCTAGGCCACAACTCTGGCCGACGACATCTCATGGTCGACTTTTGGCGAAAGACCACCTGGGCCGTTAGTCACGAACTTTCTCGAGGGGCACTCATTGCTTGATGCTGGACGGGCATCAAGCCTTGGCAGGAAGTCCCGGCGGGAATATACGGTTCCGGAAAAGGAGGTGTTGTCCATGTAACCGAGCGATATCGCCCGGGCAAAAGTCTGCATCACACGAGCCACTGCCGACTTGGCCTGGCCACTGGCTTCGAACCATCGCTTAATGCCTGCCTGGCAGCAACCTTCAGTTGGTCCTCATGTGGGGATACAACAACAGCTGGTGGTTTGACGACAAGGCCAATGGAACGCGTCCCGCCTCGAGTGCTGACGTCGTTTTATGCGGGCGGTGAAATGAGGAGGATGTGGTCAGTCCTGGCCCTGAGTGCTGAATTTCCTTCGCTTCTAGCTCCCACTCTCGTCAAGAACCCCGCATACCCGGGGGCCGTGAACTCTCAGGTCCATCACCTCTCGGCTCTTATACGACAAGCGTCGTGATAGACGAGGGCCTGGACCTCGAACCAATCGAGACGGTTCGGCATCAAACCCAATTACAATGATCATCACTTCCAGCTCAGTTCTGGATCTCTCGTCCCGTCTTGGCCCCGAAGAAAAATCCCCAGGCAAATGGCAGACTGTCAATACGACATACGACAGCGACCCCCTCCCGGAAGCCAGAACCACAAACGATCCCGCACATACACGACCACCCCGGCCGGCTCGCTACCAAGGAAACAGCGCTACTCCGTAAATATACCGAGATCGGCAGTTGATCGGTATCTCTTTGTCCGACGACGCCATTCCCGTGCCGTTGCCCGCTACTCGGTTTTTCATGTGTCTGCCAACCTGCCAGGGGGGTAAGCCTTCGCAGCCGGCCAAGTTTTCGCAGCAGAACGTACACAGAACGATAGGCGTCTGAGTTGGGTCCCGCGCCATTTTGATTACGCCCCAGTCTCCGTGACCAGGGATTCCCGTCCTAAGCTTCTGAGACATGGGCGCCTCCACACGACGTCTCTTGTTCCGTGTGCCAGCCGGGACGTGCTCTTCTCTTGTTGAGGGGGAGGAGAACAGAGTCTGGGAAACAGAGAATCCTTTTGGACTGTAGACCCAACTGAGGGCACAAGTTAGATCCGTCAGAACTGTTGGACTATCCGGCAAAAATGGACTAATTACGGCCCCGGCTATAACAGGAAGGCCAACTTTTCTCGTTTGCCGTATGTGTGTTTGCTTGCTTGCTGCACTCATCCGATAGCCAGTATCACTGTGCCGACCTCCGAAGACTAGAAGATCGCTACCAACGAACCGTGCGGACACACTCGTCCGCAGAATCCCAGCTCTCGAATGACAAGCCCAGAGCGATGCCCGGCGGTGCCTCACGTTCCCAGCCCAAGATGTGATCCAGTGGAGAGCCCCGTTTACTTTTTCCTGGGCGCGAGTGCAACGATATCCAAGGATCTAGACGATGAGCCATGCAAATTAGGTCTCACGCATCGTGGTGCCCGTCTACCGGGCTCTGGTCAGACGAAAGCGAGCCCATAGACAATTGGTGAACCACCCTGCCCGCCCGCGAGAGACTCCCAGCTCTTCTCCACACGCTCACCTGGCCCCCTCCGTCCAAACGATGGCGACCGCCATCCCTGCTACTACGAACCCAAACCCCAGCGAACCCACTCCTAAAAAGGTTTTGGGTCCTTTTCCCCATGGGTTGCCCCATTGTGGATCATGGATGACCATGCGATCAATCAACAAGAGGGAGAGTGCAGACCTGGGGCTACCGTTCCTGTCTCCGGGAGGGAAGGTGGTTGCGCCGTTTCTCACACCGGGCACATCGAGGCGGGATGGAGAGATGTCTGTGGGCAAAAAAGTCTACAAATAAAGCTATGTCTTCCCCGTCTGATACCTTGCCCCTCTCGTCCGAGCCCTGACCTCGGTGTTGGAATACTCACCACAAGTCTGAAGTGCGACGTGCATACGCAGCGCCCGTAGCCCTCCGAAGGCTGGAGACACCATACAACGAGGCAGTTGTCATTCTCATACCAAGCTACTTACCTACACTCGTTGAGGCACCGGATCGTCTAGGGTTACTCACCCCGCCGTAGCAATGGCGGACGACAAGCATGTTGGAGTCGCGCCGTAAGCAACGCCTCCCGGTCATTGCTCGCTCCCTGACTGACGTCCCCAGCTCTGGCGACTTCTCAGCCTCAAACATAGAAAAAGCCCGCCGCGGATCCCAAGCAACAGTCGACCTAAACGCCAACGTCGACGCGAAGTCCGTCCTCCGCCTTTCCCCTTCTCCCAGCCCCCCCCCTCAAACCCAACATCACTAATACGACCTCCAGGATCAAGAACCCTCTCCTCGGCATAAGCCGCGCCGAGCTCCTCCGCGATGTCGACGCCTTCGCCCACGAAAAAGGCTTGCAGGAACACATCCCCGTCCTCCGCAAGGGCGCGCTCGTCGCCCAGGATCCGACGGGCTACGAGGAGATCGACGGCGACGAGGCCCTCGACGCCACCGAGATCCAGGTCCTCCGCGACGAGGTCCTGCACAAGTGGCGCATACCCAAGATCCTGTACCTGACAATCATCACCTGCTCCATCGGCGCCGCCGTCCAGGGCTGGGATCAGACGGGCAGCAACGGCGCCAACTTGTCGTTCCCCACGGTGTTTGGCATCGGGGGCACTTCGCACCACGACACCCTTCTCGTGAGTATCCACTACCGACCTGATATCGTGACACGAACCAAGCTGACGAAAACCTCCCAGGTCGGCCTCGTGAACTCGGCGCCGTACATCGGCAGCGCCTTCGTCGGGTGCTGGCTCTCGGATCCCCTGAACAACCTCCTCGGCCGCCGCGGCGCCATCTTCTTCGCCGCCAACTTCTGCCTCTGGCCCGTCCTCGGGAGCGCCTTCGCCCAGTCTTGGCCGCAACTGCTTGCCTGCCGTCTGCTCCTCGGCATCGGTATGGGCGCGAAGGCCAGCACGGTGCCCATCTTCGCCGCCGAGAACTCGCCCGCGCCGATCCGTGGCGCCCTCGTCATGACATGGCGTGAGTCTCCCCTACTGTCGCTATCCGCCTCAACTGCCCAATCGTTTCCTACGTCGTCCTTGCCCCTCGTCTCCGGAGTATTCCCTACATATACTGACCGCGTGTTCGCAGAGATGTGGACGGCCTTCGGAATTATGGCCGGAACGGCAGCCAACTTAGCCGTCGCTAAGACGGGTGCTATCGCATGGCGTCTCCAGCTCGGCTCGGCCTTCATCCCGGCCGTGCCCCTAGCCCTGCTTATATACGTCTGCCCGGAATCCCCTCGCTGGTTCATCAAGAAGAACAGGTACCCGGATGCTATGAAGTCGCTGCTGCGGCTGCGGAACCACCCCATCCAGGCGGCTCGCGACATCTACTACATCCACACCCAGCTTCAGGTTGAGGCCGAGATCATCGGGAGGTCCAACTACGCCAAGCGCTTCGTGGAGCTCTTCACCATCCCTCGTGTCAGACGGTAAGCATCCCTGAGACGGGAGGCGGGGTGTTAGGTGAGAGACGAGACTGACTCGGAGGTGTAGCGCCACGCTGGCTTCGTTCACGGTTATGATCGCCCAGCAGATGTGCGGTAAGTCGGACCTACCAACCCCGGCAGTCTCGGCCGTCACTAATGATGTACAGGCATCAACATCATCGCCTTCTACTCGAGCACCATCTTCAAGGAGGCCGGCACATCCGAGTTCAACGCCCTCCTGGCGTCCTTCGGCTTCGGCATGGTCAACTTCCTCTTTGCCTGGCCGGCCATCTGGACCATTGACACGTTCGGACGCCGATCCCTCCTGCTCTTCACCTTCCCTCAGATGGCGTGGACTCTGCTGGCTGCCGGACTCTGCACGCTCATCCCGGGTACCGGAGGAGCCCACTTGGGATTGGTAGCGTTGTTCGTCTACATGTTTGCCGGTAAGCCCCTTCGCCTGAAGTCGTCTGACACGAGGAGAGTTCTGACGTCTCCCAGCCTTCTACTCGCCCGGCGAGGGACCCGTGCCCTTCACCTACTCGGCCGAGGTCTTCCCTCTATCCCATCGTGAAGTCGGCATGTCCTGGGCCGTGGCGACATGCCTCTTCTGGGCGGCCGTGCTGTCCATCACGTTCCCCATCATGTTGGCAGACCTAGGCGTCATCGGCTCCTTCTGCTTCTACGCCGGTCTCAACGTAGTTGCTCTCGTCATGATCTTCTTCTGGCTGCCCGAGACCAAGCAGCGCACGCTCGAGGAGCTCGACTACGTCTTCGCGGTCCCGACCCGGGTCTCATGAAGTACCAGCTTACCAAGGCGTTGCCGTACTGGTTCAAGCGCTGGGTGCTCTTCCAGCGAGGCGCCACCCTGGAGCCCCTGTACAAGTTCGACCTCACGCACGAGGACCACCACGGCAGCGAGACATACGAGAAGACGCAGGTCGAGCAGCGGGATAAGAGAGGTTCCGCAACCGGAGTCGACGTCACCTCCTCGTAAGGGAAGGAGGGGTCGGAGAGGCTAAGTATGCTTGACGTAGAGATGGGGGGCTTCGGTATTAATGAGGCTGAGCTGAAGGTCGTGCGTCGTGTAGAACGCAGCTACGTAATCAGAGACGAGTCTCTATGTGGACTTCGGGAATAAGGGTCTGGCTTCAGCCCACAATCCGCAATTGACAACATCGCGAAGGATTGCACGTCCCGATGATGCCACTTCGCCCCTCGCGAAGAATGACTTGGCTGCCAACAGCCCCGTCTAATCTCACGAATTGTGAGGAACACATTCTTCAGGATTTCCACCAGCCTTCCGGGCTTGGCCCGCTTGAAGCGAGAGGGGTTAAGATGTCTCTTGACGAATCTGATTCAGGGGTGGTAAAAAGTCTCAGTGATCAGCTTAGACGGCGCGGGAGACGGCGGCTCGTCTGAATGGGCCCTTTGGGTCCTCTGCAGCGGGGTTCGCGTCAATTGACGTATGCAGCCCGCGTCCTATCCGGATAACACCAAGCGCGGAAGAGCGCGTGGGACAACAACCGTTCAGCCTCTGGCACGAGAGCAACGGCAGCTAAGAGTCTGGGGAGGCTTTCCTGGAGCTGTGACGTGGATCGAGATTTTCGCGCCTCACGCCTCGTTGTATCTAGCGTCAAACCCGACAATGCGGGCTGAGGCGACCGATTATCAAAGATTTTCAACCCACGGGCTGTAGATCCGATCCAACCTCTAACAACAGATTGTCGAGCATGTGAGACGCGGCACGCTGGCGCTGCAGAAAAAAAAAAGGTGGACAAAAAATCTACACGGAGTGCATAGGGGTGAGGGCAAAAAGAAAGAATGCGCAAAAGGGCCGTCTCGTGCGGAATAGAGTTCCTCACCCATGGGCTCGTGCCTGGAAGAGGAACGGCCAACAATTGTGTTACACAACCCAATCTATAGCACTTGCTTTTTTCAGGTACCCGCGTTTTCGAGCGTCTGAGATGTGTCTGTGACGATCCCCTCGGGCTGAAAACCGTTCTTGGGATGGCATGAGGGAACATGAGGACGAGTTATGTCATTGGTCGCCACTGGCGCGGACCGTACTCAAGCCAACGTCGGACTAGACTGGCGCCGTTGAGCAAGCCGGCTCCTAGGCTGCCGTGAGCCGCAGATGGCGGTTGGTTGGGGTTCAAAAAAGGGCTAGTGGAAATGCCAGGTGCCGAGAAGCAGGGCGAGTGGCAGGTTGTGGAAAGAAGTGCGTAGTAGGCAGTTGACAATACTACGAGAAAATCTCGAAGCCGCAATGTCGGGAACCAAGGGGAAATGAGTGGGCTTGTCAGTTCTTCGAGGGGAGGATTATGTGGCCTGTCGAGACAGGGGTCGTGGACAGGTCCAGGCGGCCCAGACTCGAATTGAGTCGAACGCGCGGTGTAGCCAACTCCTGTGACAGTTTGTCTCTGTCCTGTCCTTGTAGGGCTCCGCTAGGACGCAGGGGGCGGGGAGGGGCGAGGAATGGAAAGCTGGGAGATTGGAGACGAGGTGCGAGATGCGGCGGACGATGGATGGATGTTGGATGGGCGGGCGGGTGGCTTTGGAGCTAACAAGAATGTGAAGCGGCGGAAACGAAACAGAGAAGACGAGGGCTTGCGCGCAGGCAGAGGGAGGCCGACGAAGTGGTGTCGCGGCGTCGCTTTGCAACCATGGCCCATACATGGACGGCTTTGATTACCCGGTGTGACGGGCTAGGCCGACGGAGGAGAGTTGGAGATAGAGGACGGTTGGGGAAAGGGAAGGGTGGCTTGGGGCGCGTGCCCGTGCCAAGAGGGGACGAGTGCTCGTCTCCAGACGGGGAGAGACGGCGAGAGAATCGGCTCCAAAAGGTTGGAGGATGGGCAAAGGGCTGGAATTGGATCGGTGGGTTGACTGAGAGTGGGTTTCGCCAGTCATCAGGCAATGAATGAATGGATGATGCCTCCAGCGAGTGTCAAACGCAAACATATGCCGGAAGGTCAGTGGGGGGATGGATGGGTGGATTATTGGCTCGATCCCGAA